>JASCQY010000078.1:11979023-11991389 GCA_030264315.1 Sardinella tawilis | reverse complement strand
TCTCTCTCTCTCTCCCTTTCCCTTTTTCTTTCTTTCTCTCTCTTTCTTCCTCTCTGTCTCTATCTCTGTCCTATCCCGCTCACGTAGCTCTGGCTGGCCCTCTCTCTCTCTCTCTCTCCCTTTCCCTTTTTCTTTCTTTCTCTCTCTTTCTTCCTCTCTGTCTCTATCTCTGTCCTATCCCCCTCTCTCTCTTTTTTCCTCTCCCTCCATTGATGTCCAACACTCAGCCCTGGCTGGCCTTTTCTTTCTCTATCTTTCTTTCTCTCTCTCTTCCTCTCTGTCTCTCTTTTTCTCTCTATCTCTCTTGTGCTTTCTCCTTCTCTCTCTTTCTTTCTCTCTCTCCCTCCATTGATGTCCCACTCACATAGCCCTGGCTGGCTCTCCCTCTCTCTTTCTCTTCCTCTCTCTATCTCTCTCTCTCTTTCCTTCTATCGCTCTCTCTCTCTCTCCCTGCAGGTGATGCCACGCTGCGCTTGGCCCCTAACAGAGTGGCTCTTTTCCATGCTGGAGAGCCACACGACGGCGGAAACAGCTGCACTCATCGCAGTGCCCTGCAGTCAAATACCTCTCCCCTACTTCCTGCCTGGATGACCTGGCTCCCTGACGACCAGGCTTTGTGTAAACAGTGGGTCTTTTTTACGCTTGCAGTAGAGGAGCAGGAGAAGACGGAGGTCTGTTCTGCATCTGATAGCAGCAGGCTGCACAAAGGGATGCCTTACTTTTCAAAACTTCAGGGATGAATAATAGTGACTTCATAATGGGTTTCTGGTACAGTCATCTGGAAATGTTCTATTACATTACTTTAATTTCCAGACAAAAAAAAAAGGTCACTCAATGTAATTCGAAACACTGCGGTTGGAGCAGTAGTCTGTGTAATTACAGTTCTCGCACTTTTGGCCGCTGTGCAATTATGAACGAACAACAAGCTCTTTAGACAAGCCATCACCTACAGTACATAGAGTGCAGTAGATTTCTGGCCAACTTGTAGTTCTGTAAAAAAACGGGTACATTCATTGATGTACCCAAATTCACTCCATGTAGCCTAAATGTATTTGATGAGCAGCTTAAATCTTAAGTAGGAAGTAGAGGAGTTGATGTTAGAGGTGTATTTCTTTTGCCATGGACTGAATCAAAGGCTCACAAAGGGACTGTTGTAAATGATTCAAGAGGCTGCTGCTGCTTTATGTTTGAAGCAGCACAGAAATGATATTTAAGAGTTCATAATCTCACGGAGAGAAATTGCACAGTACAAAACACTTGCATGTTGTTCCATGTGTAGCATGAAATATGGATATTATTCTTTAATTTGCAATCATTTCTCATCTTATCGGGCACTGTTGTTCTGTGGGTATGGTTTCTATAAATAATGCAGCCAGTTGATTGGAAATGATATAGAGCCTTTTCAAGTGCGTATGATTGCGAAACACTGTTATGTTTTTTTTTTTTTTTCTGAAATGCAGCCTGATTTAAGGGGTATAGGGGTCCTGTAGGCTACTGCATGTGTGGAGGTGGTAATGAAGGTTCAACCTGCTCGGCAGGGAGTTTATGCCCCTATTATGTACCTCAATGAAACAAAGCTACACTTTGAGACTAGAACAAGGCTTTTTAATACAGCACGCTAGCTCTCCTTTTGTGTTCCTCACCTGTCATTGTTCTCACTTGGCCTTGGAGAGCAGGAGAGACAAACTCTGAGCGAGCGAATGTAGAAGGAAGAGTGAACTTTCAGCCGCCGACTTGAAGGGAGGAGGAAGCTTAAGAGGCTGAACCCGTGGAGAGAGGATATTACGTGCCAAAGATAATTAAATGTGATGGTAAAATATTCACAAAGCCTGAAATTATACTGTAATGTAGATGAGAGAAACCCCTTGGATTAGCATTGCTGAATAATTTTTATGTTTTATCTGGCTCTAATTAAACAAGAGCGATGCGCTCTTTATAATCATAATAAAATCCTTCCATTTATGCAGCTCTTCTGAAAATAACACAAGTGTGCTTTTCACGGTTCCAAATCCATTTCGTTTCTGCTGTTTTCTTCCCTATTTGATGTTTCATTAGAAAATAATGACTTTCCTGTGAAGAATGTCTTTGATATAGCAATTAACATGAACTTTCAAGGGAGAGAAATTCAAAACTCAAACTCATAACAATTTACTTATCTGAGGACATTTCACAATGTTTAATTTAGATCAAAATTGCAGTTTCAAATAGATTTTGTAATGCCTTGTTACATACATTTCCCCTTATTTGACTAGAAATAATCCTATTATTTTGAAACATTTGATGTTGTGCCAGGGCATTACCACGTTCTCCCATTGTCCCTTTGCAATAAAATATAAAATACATTTGGTCATAAATATGCATAGGCCCATATCTGTGCTGAAGCCTGATGTTGAAATGCTTGTTGTTCGCAAAATGTGATTAGTTATTCTTTTGTGATTCTGTGATTAAAAAAAATAGAACACAGTGATTAACCCTGCATTAACCTCAATGTCCCACTACATTACCAGTTCCAGATGACTCAGATGGTGTGGGTGTGCATCTGGTTCGCCATTAATCACATCTGCTATTTTGTGTTTAATTATTTTGTTTTTCTTGATTTATTGAATATCCTGAAATGACACTGATTTAAACTCAACTAATGTGCAGGTGAATCGGTGGACTAATGAAAAGCAGACAACTAAAACAGAATGTGAAAAAATAAACTTAGTGGAAAAAAAACAATGTTTCAAATGAAGGCTTTTTTGTGATGCAGTCATTAACAGTGTAGCACTTTCACTACCAAAGACTTTCAAGTGTATAAAAGCTAAGGCTACTGTTAGTAATCCCATTTCATAGAAGATTTAATATCCCACAAATTTAATAACGTCATAATCTGCAGTCTTATTAATTGTGTTTTAGTATCAGCTCTGTGCCTGGCCCACATCCTTTCATATGCATTCTGGCTATCTAGAGGCCATACTGAATCATGCAAAACAGCCATTTCCTCTGGAGAGCTCCAGCTCATCTCTACACAAAAGTCAGCAGTTGACTGAAGGACTTCTCCTGTATGGATAAATGCCATACTCTACATACACATGCCACTGTAGGACCCTACTGGTTCCACTTCAGAAATCTGTCTATGAATAAAAATCCTTTTTTTTCTGCTATGCTACACAGAGAGAGACTCCAAAAAACTCTCTGCTGCAATTACTGCATAAACATCTCCGACTGACAGCTTTTCTAAATCTCCATCAGCCAGACAGGCGGAGAAATATGCCAGTGTGTGTGCCCGGCGTAAATTATGTTCTCCGCCAGGCCGCGCCGGAAAAGTGCAGGGTGAGGCCAGACGACATGCTCGCTTGGCCAGCGAGCCCTCTCGCCGCTCCTCATCTGTCTCGTAAATCTGCTGCCGGAGGAAATAAAACTCGGCAGCGGGCAGCGGGCCGAGCCCCGAGCAGGTGGCATCTTCCATCATTCACGCCGGACCTGTGCCGCCGACAGACTGCCTGAAGGAGGTCAGAGGGAATGAGCTGCAGCAGTCAAAACCACCCCCCACCCCCCATCCCTCCCACCCTCACCCAGCCTCAGTCATGGCATTGCTATCCATAACCATAACCCCCCCCCCCCCCACCACCACCACCACTTCTACCACTGCCCCTCGCCTGCACCATTGCCATCTTGATGGCGCCCCATATTGCAACCAACTCTGGTATACATGTATGCATGATAGTGCATGTCAAAAGTGACATCATGCTTCATTATACTTGCACCTAGTTCCTTTTAACTCTTACTGAATTTTGCAAAAATTAGTATCATTCACTGGAATGCATAGAGGAAGCAAAAATTCACGTTAAAAAGCTTCAAGTAAAAGAGATAAATGTTTGCCATATTGACCAGTAAACAACACTATTCATCTGTCTTCTTTACCTCTTCTTTGATGCACAGCCACACTGACTTCAACTAACATTCAACTAACAGACTTTGTCGTCACCTCAACCACACCCCTTGGCTCACTGATTGTCCCACCAACAAATTGGCTGGGCCAAGCTCTTTTCTATTAAGAGTTTCCAGACCATAATCCCACAGAAAACTAAGATGAGATATAGTCTGGCAGCGCCAGGGCTAATCTCCTTGGCCTTTTGACACACGACCAGGGCTTTAAATGCTGATTGATGAGCGGCCTGCCTAAGCCCGATGCAACAGCAGTGCACACAGCCATCTGGGCTTGGCACAGGCCGGGGAAATGAGGTGGAAATGAACGTTCCTCTAATGTCTCCCTATCCTCTGCTATACACCCCCACCTTTTGTGCCCTCATTTAAACAAACATATGGGGTTGGTTGGCCACAGTGAACCAAGGGACGACTTAGATTAAGGGTTAAGGTTGGGGTGCTGGCTGGGCAGAGTAGGGCAGGGTCAAAGAAACAAAACACCACTCGACATCAAAGCCTGTGTCATTGGTTTTCACCGCCACCAGCCATCATTTTGCCTGATTTTTTAACTGACTTTTGTAAATGAGCGATGCCTCGCTATTTACTGTAGGCTATTTGTGGGCCGTAATGTCCTGTGGGCTATGAGACATCTTAAGATGTGCTGCTCCACAGGGACATGTGAAAGGTGGGTGTGTGGTGCTACATTTGACTACAGTGGGCATAGATAGGCCTACTTTTAATCTCCATCACATAAAGTGTGCTGATTGATCTGTCACCCCAGTGTGAAATGCTACCATTCTAGGCAGATGGCGGAGAGAAGCTCCCCCTCAGTCCTTTCCTTTGTCCACCACAGCATGAGGCGGTGACTGGAGCCAGCAGGAGACGGGGCTAAAAATCTTGCATCCTCTGACAGCAAACTCCCTTGGGCCCCATAAAATACAGTTTACCTTAAAAAGAGTGTGATGACTGGTTTATTCAAGGATTTCTATTCAACTTCAATCCACTGCTGCCCTTTTCGGCACCCTTGTGGGTGTCTCATCCCTCCGTCGGCAGGTTAAAATCCCTGGTATGTTAGCTAGATTGATTAAAAAAAGAGGGTGAGGGACCAATTTTGAATCCAATTTCCCCATGATATCATGGAGGTTTCCGAGTAACAAATCGCCCTTTTCTCATGACAGCATTTGTTAAGAAAGTAGGAATATTCTTTCACCAAGAAGCCCTTATATTTATTTTGGTGCTACGATATCCATGGAGGTTTCTGAGTAACAAATAGCCCTTTTCTCATGACAGCATTTGTTAAGAAAGTAGGAATGTTCTTTCACTAAGAGGCCCTTATATTTCTTTTGGTGCTAGACTATAAAGAACTACAACAATGATTAACAACAACAATGGGAAAGTTGTTAAGACTAGCACGTTATCGGTTGATAGGCCTACTTCTCTACTGTATGTGTCACATAGTATGTGGTCTATTGTTTATAAAAAGTCGCAAATGCTAATGTTGCCAATACACTGATATCTGGCAATTAACACAAAACTAACCAGATATTTGTATTGTTTGAAATGTCCCAAAAAGAGATAGGCCTAATGGGTCCACGCAGCCCAGCTCCTGGTGTGCGGATACATTCTTTCTTTTTGTAACTTTTTTTCTTTGATGGATGTGCGCACCGCTTAGATTATTTTTAAAATGTGGAACTCACATAAGTAGGAAATTTGGTGTGGCGCTCTGTTGCTTTCAATGATAAACTCTTACAGCTCTTTTACCTGGCTTAGGCTACAACAGAAAGTCAGTTAAAATGTGAAAGTCTATTACCGCCATCTGCTGTGGAAGTTGCGTAGGTGCAAGAAACGTCATTTCTTTGGAATTTGTTTCGGATGTAAACTTCTCGCTGCGGATTTCCAGCGTTAAGTTAAGGTAAATTAAATTAAGGCAACATTTGGATGCACAACCTTTTAATCTAGAGTCATCTCTCTACGTTAAAGGCTATCTACAGAGTCAGAAACTTTCCACAAAATATGTTACAGTTAATGTATTGAATCTACTGCATGCAAAAAAACGATGTGGACAGCGGCTTCTCTAAATTCAGTAGCCTAGTAGGCGCAGTGTGCGCAGACTCATCTGCAGACTGGACTGACGTTAACGTTGAACGGGGGTCCAGCGCAGTGATATCTTAGCCGAAATGATATGTCTCAAATGTTAAAGATGTATGTACACAACCAGACAGAAGAATCAATAATTTGTGTGTCGTCACGTTTTACTAATCATTAGGATGGCAAGATTGTGACTTGGACTTGGTGAAAACTTTAGGGTGGGGCAGAACACACCCTGTTTTAAATAGCCTAACTTGAAGAAATCTTCGGTAAGTAATAACGTTACTGATGTGTGGCCATCTACCATCTTCCTCTTACATTTGAGCAACTCTTTGGAAAGACCTAGGGCTGTAACGTATGGTTTTAAGATGTCAGGAGAAGTGACTTGGTGATCCAATCTCTTGAGCACTTTGGCATATGTGTCTGCTAATTTATAAACAATATATATATATATTAATAATAACCTCAAGTTTATCCGCGAACCCTTCAAATTCAGGGGGTATGATAACTTTGTGGATGCCTCATGGTATCACAGCAGCGCGTGAGTGCTACACGCTGACCATGGACGATGACGCACAGCTGTGGAGACGGCTGAGCATGCGCTCTGAATCGTAAACAATAGAAACTGGCAGGAGTAGGATCAGCTGTTGGCCAAGCCCTTGTGAACTATTGCAGACAATAGAAAGTTGTTTGCTCGTTAGCAGAGTCAAACTACCTTCTGGAATTAGACTAAGATTTTTATCAAATAGGTATTTAGAATGAAGGATGCTGTCTACTAACGGTGCTGACTGTAGCATAGCATCAGCTAAACCACGCCGCTTTCAGTAGCTTATTGCATCAGTCTCCTCCCTCAACGCAGGTAACGTAAATATATTTTAAATACTGTCTTATAATACGTACAGCAGCGTCTGACCAGAGTGATTTGTGCGTGAACACAAATCCGTGATGTCTACAAAAACAGACAGGGGAGATTACACAGAAAATTGGGACTTACCTGTAGTTTGCATTACTGATCCAGTTCCAGGTTGCAACCACAGCTGTTAAAAGTGCATCATCATGGAGGAATTGTTGAGCACATTTAAAGCCCTGACTTCTGAACAGCTGCGAGAGAAGATCTTAAGCGCTGGGCTGAAATGTGGGCCCATCACTGGCACTACCAGGGCCATCTTCGAGAGGAAGCTGGCACGTGCCCTCCTGGAGAGCCAAGCTGTGGAGGACGGAGAGGAGACTCAGACAGACAGCCCTGGCAAGACTAAAGACTGCAGCAGTGATGTGGCAAATTCAGCCCATGACCGTTCACTTGAGATTAGGAGCAGTGAATCACAGGAACAGAGGACCTCCTCCACCGGATTAGGGAGTCCACGTGGAGAGGAGAATGGGGTGCATGATGATCAGCCATCTCCTGCGGAGTCCCCCACCCATTACTATGGAGTGTGTCCGCCATCTGACTCACCAGGAAGAGCAGGTGAGATGCCATAATAATGTGTTTACTGCGGGAGAGAGATGTCCAGCACACCTTAAATACAATGAACTGATTGTAACTACTTAAACCACCATAGTTATGTTGGTAATGGCTTCCTCATACTGAGTCTGAGGTGGGAAGATATTTAAGCCAGTTGTGACTTAGTGAAATGTACAGCACGCAGTGAACATACTGTACAGTGAGGTGCAGCACACACTAACCCGGAGCAGCTGCCTGCCAGCCGTAGTGGCGTCAGTGGAGCAGTGAGGGGTTAGGTGCTTTGCTCAGGGGCACTTCAGCCATGGTCTGAATGGATCAAACTGGCCATGGTTTTACACATAGTTTACACTTCATTCTGGGCAACGCTTTAGATTACAGCCCGTGAATTATGGTGTAAGGTGTAGATAAGAACAGTGTAACAAAATAGAATTTATGTGTAATTACTTTCAAAGTAAGTACAGGACACAAACACCAGCTACTCTAAATAGCTTACACAGCAAAGGACAAACTAGTAACCTTAATTGCCATAACAAAGGTATAGTATATAGTATTATTTATCTAATTCCCCACATTCCCCACATTATTTAGGTATAGTAGGTATAGTATTATTAATCTAATTTCCCACAACTACTTGTAACTTTGTCCTAAGATCGGATGAGCAGGCTGTAAAATGAAGTTGCACATTAACCCTGTCCTCTCTGAATATTTAATCGTAAAGACAAAGTACAGTGTAATTACTCAAAGTGCCAACAACTACACATAAAGAACACCTCAATATTGGGTGTGCGGGCAGTAAAATGAAGTCAGACATTCAACCCTGCTTTAAACAGGTAAAGAAACAAATGTTTTTATTTCATTTTATTTTGACAACTTTCAAAGCAAACCTAGATGACAACATCTTGCCCTGTACTTACCTTGTAGTTATGCTAACATTACACATAACACATTACACATGTTTTGTTACATAGTTCTTGCCAGCTTCTTACACCGCAATTCACGGGCTGTAATCTCATTCTGTACTGTTACTTGAATGTAACTGAGTCCAGTTGCATTGTTGCCATGTGCCCTGCTTCAGTGCCTCGCCTCAGAGAGCAAAGAGAACATCAGATTATGGTTTCTAATCTGAAGGCTGGATTGAACAAGCCTTTTGATTTCACAGAATTGAGATGCCTACCTTGTGTCCTTGCCTTCATCTTGTGTGAATTTTAATTTAATTTATGTTTGATCTGTGTAATGGTACTGTTGTATCCTGTTGTTGTTGATATGCGTTGCAGTCTACTTAATGTTTTTATCTCTGGCTAATGTTTCTCTCAGATGCCCTCCATGTCTACACAGACAGGAAGAAAGCTTTGGATGCTGTTGTGAGAATGAAAGGTGCCAGGTTTAAAGTCTTCTCCTGTAGGGAAGAGGCAGAAAAGTTTGCCAAGGCCACCAATGAAAGTCCATCGCCATTCAGTTCTCCAGGAGCAAAATCACAGGTGACACCAGGAAATGTCACCCCTAACGGTATGTTCCCCATGATCAATTTACTAGGATATAAAAAGAGAAATGTATGTTAAGGACATTCAGTTATTTTACTGTAACTCAGAAATGGGAGGGGAAAACTGACTACTGTGCTTGGGACGGCCCCTCTCCACTCAATGTTGGATTTTGATACAGTACTATGGTCAGACTTTGGACACAAATTGATGGCAGAACTAATAGGTTTAAAGTTCAAGCAAAGCCCCAAGCTAACACAAAAGCAAATAAACACAAATAAACACCTGTAGAGTCCAGAGGTGTCCAGAGGTTATATTAACCTTGATGCACATTTTTGTGTATTTTTGTTTGACTGTTTGTTTTATTTTGTAGTCTTTCAATTTAAGTATTTAAGTCACAACTGCAAGTATTTTGCTTTATTGTTTCTTATCTCTTTCAATTTTAGTGCAGGAATTACATTCTTGGTCTGTTTGCCACTTTACGGCCACAGTAATGAAACCTCCTACTCTTTTACTTAGCTCTGAATGTGGAGAAGGCAAATGAATTTAAGAGTCCACGCACCCAAGACCTAACTGGAAAGCTCCGGAAAGCTGTGGAGGTAGGAGACGAAGAGGCTTTCCGTCAGCTGGTTTGGGATAACCCAAGATACCTCATTGGATCCGCAGATAATCCCACTATTGTGCAGGTCAGTTTCTTCTCCAGTCTGGATAGGATGCTGTTCCTTCTGTGTTGCCTCCTATGGACCCTAATGGAGATGTTCTGAGTAACATCACATTAGTCAGTGCAGCAACCTTGAGTAAAAATTACACATCTCTGTTGTGGTCTGGTGTTGCTTTTCTTTTCACTATTTGACTATTTCTCTTCTGTGAGACACATCATTGTTTTACAGCACTGAGGTGGAATTGACTTTTACACTTCTATGTACTGTGTGGTCAGAACATTTGGATACTTTGGTAAATGATAGATTACAGCTCATACAATAACACAGCACTTTGCTCTTCTAGGAGGGCTGCCGGTACAATGTTCTGCATGTGGCAGCTAAAGAGAACCAACCCAGGATGGTTCAGATGGTTCTGGAGACGCTTGAGAACCCAGGCTTTCTGCGTCTTATGTACCCTGATGACCAGGAGGCCATGCTGTGGCAGCGTATGGATTACATTGTGGACCTATACCTCAATATGCCCGATAAAACAGTGAGTACTTAGCAGAGTTGAAGTTAAATTTATTTATGTTAGTATTATAAGTTCAACTTAAAAATATGTGTCAGAATCCCAATTCCCCCTCCAGGCCCTATACCCTAAATCCTCAACTACCTAATTGATATGAATCAAATGATCATAGCTAAGGGCTTGAGGGTTCACATTGGAATTCAGCCTGTGTCTGCAGAATATGTGTCTTGCTATTTTGTGTATTGCTTTCAGAAATCTAAAGCTGTTCAGTGACATTGATTTATTATCATTATTATCTGATGGAAAAAGCCAACTAATGTGACTTGAGTTGACTTGAGTTGACTTGAGTTGACTTGAGTTGACTTGAGTTGACTTGAGTTGACTTGAGTTGAGTTGAGCAGCATAGCATGTAACAGCATGTCCTTGTTGCCTTGTCTCCACAGAACAACGAGACGCCGCTTCATTTTGCATGCAAGTTCGGCTGCCCGGAGGTGGTGAATGTGCTCTGCTCACACCCAGCCACAGACAAACAGCACAGGAACAAATACAACCAGAGGCCTGCCAGTGTGAGTACGCCTAGACGCGCTTCCCTCTCTCCTGCGCTCAATAACCCATCAGGCGTTAATTAAAGGGGATCCGGCAGTGTACTGAGTGAATAGTACCTAGTAACTAGGAAAGGCAGGTTTATTTATATTGCACATTTCATACAGAAAGGTAGATCAATGAGCTTTATAGAGTAATTTATGCAGTAAATGAAAAGTGCAGTAAATGATAGAAAGTAATAGTACAAAAAAAGAATAAAATCAAAGGCATACATTGTTTTGCTGAAACGTGTCAGATGGGTAATTAGGTCCTGTTCCATGTAAAGCAGTAATGCCTTGAGGTCAGTTTTACAACTTACATGACGTCAGGACAGGGACCTTAGAATTGGAGTAATGTGGTCGGTTCTTTTGTTAGGGTGTGGGAAATAATATTGATTGATTGATTGATTGATTGATTTTATTTGACAATCTCAGTTTCTAGATAAAAAGTAACCCCATTGATACTCCATCATAAAAAACACACCAAGTACTTAAAACAAAGAAAAACAAAGAGTCAGGATTATACAAGAAAGCCCTTGGGCTTATTTCCACTGTGGTCCCTATTGAATGTTGCCTTAAAAATGCTCATAGATTACAGATTGTATACAGTATAATGTGTGTGTGTGTGTGTGTGTGTGTGTGTGTTTGTTTGTGTGTGTGTTTGTACGTTGTCTGTGTGTGTGCTGTGTTTGTGTGTTTGTGTGAGTTGCTCAAGGGAGACTGCCAGTTGCAGTTGGCATTTTTTAAGTCGCTCTGGATAAAAAACATCAGCAAAATGCATAAAGAAAAACAGAACAATACAGCCCTCTGAGAATCACCACTCCATATACTATCAGCCACTTACGGTGTGTGTGGTGTGTGGTGTGTGTGTGTGTGTTGTCTAAGTACGTGAAAGGGTAAATGTGAGGCATGAAATTGCTAAGTGCCTTGAGTGCCCAAAGAAGTAGAAAAGTGCTTTACAAATGCAGCCCGTTTTACCATTTTACTGGGCTTTTACAGGTGATTTGCGACAGGAAAAACAAAACCAAAGACACAAAACAGAGGATCACTGAATACTTGGAGGGTAAGCGACAGCTGGCATGAAAAACTGTGTCGTGCAGCGCTTACATAACATAAGTGACTGACCCTCCTCTCTCCTTCAAACTCAGATCGCTTCTATGTGCCCTTACTGAGGGCAACAGACAACACTCTGCAGCCTGTGATTGGCGGCCCATGGTCCCCTGGCTCAGGACAGATGACTGAGCAGTCACTGGGCCATGGGATAGCAGGAACACCCACAGATCCTGCCATGACTGTCACTGCTTTTGCTGGCCCTCTGAGTTCCTCAAAGGTACCGCTACTTTCTTTTCCCCCCCAAAAAAGTCAAAACAGCCACAAGCTGCATATGTTATGAAAGGAAAATTCCCAGAGCATTTCAGCCCATAGCCTTGTCAAAGATTATGGAATATTGACCAAGATAGAGCAACATAATATGTTACAACGGGAGCGAACGTGAATGGTTCCGGTCTGCATAAATCGGGACGTCACAAAATAAACTTTTACCGGATTTTCTGTATTAGCGAATGAGGGCTCGACTTTGGTCTGCATAAAGGGGGATTTTGCCCCCTCCCCTTGCAAAAATAGAACACGGAATTTAATGGACGTTGGTTCCTCTCGCTCCGCTTTTACCCTCTCTGGC
>JASCQY010000078.1:11916858-11928756 GCA_030264315.1 Sardinella tawilis | reverse complement strand
GGTTACTTAACTGGTTTGAGGCAACGAGTTTCCACTCATTTTTCAAGCAAGCATTACAAATCCTTTTTTACAGTGTGATATATTAACCTAAAAACATTGCATAGTGTACCTTTAACTGTTGAAATTCAATAGATGCAAAGGCTATAGTTGTGACAGTCTGCATTCTGTATCAGGTCTGTATCTATTACACCAATCCCTGCAGAGTTTAAAAAAAAGCCTCTGACAACATGAATTACACCTATGATGTGAGGAGGATCTAAACAAGTGTAATCACCACCTGCTCCTCACGATGACACACATGAACACCTGGAGTAAACAAGACCAAGTAATATTCAACAGACTTCTCCTTTCTCATCAAGTCAAGTCTATTTAGGCTATGGTCATGCCGGTATATATTCAGAGGCAGTTAAATGTATGTAATATCAATAAAAGCAAAGTCTAATACATACAGTGACGCTTTACAGCCAATAAACGCACTGGACGCTAGAGAAAGCAGCTCTCTTAGCAGCTGTATTTTGGATCAATTGAATTCGACCGAATCTAAAACTTACAATGTAGTTTTAGAGTAATGAACTAAGACGTGGGGAACATTGGTGAATCTGAATCATTTTTTGATGGAAGAGAATGAAATGTCAAAGCAGTTTTTACTCTGGTCTTTTTTGTTGAAGTAGAGTCCATCTGAACAATAACAAACAGTAACAAGTCAAGTGGGAGAGACTACTTGATGACAAATTGTCCTTTGACACAATCAATGTGAACAGGCTGGCAATTTGTCTCCAGGAGACTGGAGAGTTTTTTGGAAAATACAAAGGTTTTTTTGGGGAGCATCTAGTACAAAATAACAAAATAAATATGTTTGTATTATATATTTATCACATAATTTGAACTTGAGTATAAATATCCATAGACAAAACAGTGGTTTTCAGGTCCAATCGTCCAGTTTTTAATTTTTGGATAAAAATATACAAGACAAATGTGTTTAGGCCTAATACTTAATGGCCTCGGGTAAATTTCAGTGAAAAACATGTTTAAGGGGAAAAAATAAAAATATTTAGTCCATCATCCCATCATAGTACGCGTAGACATTTTGGTCCTCCAGAAGGTGTTTGGGATAGGTTGACCTTAATGCATATTGAAAAGCATACATCACACAAAGCTGAAGGAACCCCATCGATGAATCCCATATGAAGGAACCTCATTACAAGCAGGTAGACCCACCATATAGCAATCCATCAGGACAAGCTCACAGCAGATCGGTTTAGGAGCCCCGTAATGAGCTACTGGAGCTGCTGGAGACATTGAGGGACCTCCACAGTCGGTTCATGTGCCCTATATTATATTTCAAATCAGAGCTCCTATATATCCATTTCCCAAAATAAACATGACTTTGGGTAGATTTCTATTGAAAAAAAACCCCAATAATGGCCAATGCATGAGGCTACTGAAACACTCAGAGAATGCAGACCTCTGCCAAGGCAATATAGGACACTGACCCAATGCAAATTCCAGACAGTGTTATGGATCACCAGCAAAATTTAATCATCTGTTCTTTGTCCAAATACCCATGTTGTTCAAATATCATCCAAATCTATGCTGTACTTTTTGAGTTATCTTAACTACCATTTAACAACCACCATAGAGCACACATACATGTACAAACAAAAACACTGCACGCAAGCAGTACTCTCTAACTCTGCAGGAGCCACACAGTGGGTGCTGGGTCACGTCGCGCAACGTCATTAAAAGTCGCTGGAGCATTGTCTCGGCAGTCACCATTCTGCTCTGTCTGCAGGGGTGTCTATGTATAGAGCGATTCGCTAACGAGTTCGAGCCCCTGTGGCAGTTTTCTGATCTTGAGGCATGGCGTCACTCGTCGGCTGTCTCTGAAGGGAACAGCAGGGGGCCTACAGCCGAGTGCCGGGAGCACAATGCAGATGCCAATCTTCTGTATGAGTCTCTAGGGGATTCACTGAATGAGGAGAAAAGGAGTGAGAGCCCCAGTATCGAGACCTTGCCCAAAGATCATGGAATATTGACCGATTTAACCCCTCTCTGCCTTGCCCATGTTAATTCAGTCTTGTGCAAAAATATATTGTCACTACTCTATTGAGTTGAAGTGACCTTTCAGCCAAACAAATGATATCAGTGCTGGGATGAATGATTCTCTTTGCTTAAGCGCATGATTCTGTGTATTAAAGCATCTCTGGGAGTTACACCTGTGCATGTCAATACACTGATTTGTTTATCACTGTGTTCACCAACCCCCTGAATTTACCAGCACCTTTCCACACAGTTTATGCTTGAGTTGAAAAGTGATTGGACTGCCCTCCTGTGGACAATGAGCCACACTACCTAGAATCATTAATTGGCTCTTCAATTAATTGATAATTAATTAAAATAATTTCACCAAGGTTTCATGAGTTCCATTGATCTCTAAACCAGCTTTAACTTACCAACAATCTTAAAACAGTAAATTCTATCCACCTAACATTTTCAATCATTTTTACATTGCTTTGTTCTGATTCCAGGGATAGGCAAGGCAAGGCAGTTTTATTTATATAGCGCATTTCATACACAGAGGCAGTTCAATGTGCTTAACAAGTAAAAATGCAGAGAACATACACATTGTACATGCTTTGCTTTGCTGACTCATTGTGCAGTGTACAACTTCCCTGTGAGTGGTGTTATCAAATGTTCATTTAAACAATTTACGCTCAGATTTATGCTCAAGAATGCTTTTCATTTGTTGGCTGGAAAAAAGACCTTGCACTTTCTATACAGAAAAGCTCAAAGCATTTTGATGTGACCACTCCTATATCCTGGATTTATGCGACAGACGATGCATGAGTAAAGCCTGAAGAGTTATTACAGACCCCCATCCATCCCAGTCACAGTCTGTTTCAGCTGCCGCCATCTGGCAAACAGTATTGCCATCCTTCAGACCGGGACCTGCAAGGCCTGTAACAGTCTTTTTCACCAGCCAGCCAGGCTTATGAGCAGCAGACCGTCGGGGCCCGTTGCCTTTCTGTCAATAATCATATTTGCACACATAGGCTACCCAGACACACAGACAGGCATGCGCGTGTGTGTACACACACACACACACACACACACACACACACACACTCACATATACAAACATCCACTTACATGCACAAAATCCCAAATTCCAAAAATGAGAGTGAAGAGTAAGAAATGAGACAGTGAGAAGTGTGAGAAGTAAATAGAGTTTACAAATTTGATTATTTCATGAGATGTGTATTCTTATTTTAAATTCAGTGCCAACAACACGTATCAATAAAGTTGTGACAGGGTCAACAAAAAGAATGGAAAAAATGTCAAGTTATCGGGAGAAGACAGAGAATCCTGATGAGTTTTTCAGAAGTGACGATGTGGGGGTGAAGACAGTAGAGCAGTTGAAGCTACAGGCCCTCGTCGAGCCTCTCAGACGTAAAGATGGTGGGGGGTGAAAACGATAGAGAAGTTAAAGCTCCCAGCCCTCGTAGAGGTCCCTCAGAAGTAAAGATGGGGGGGGGTGAAAGTGATAGAGAAGTTGAAGCTACAGAGCCTCGTAGAGGTCCCTCAGAAGTAAAGATGGTGGGGGGTGAAAGTGATAGAGAAGTCGAAGCTACAGGCTCTCTTAACACCACAGTGTTAAGCTCCTGCTGGAACTTCAAGTGGTGGCGGACGCCCACCTCCCAGGAGCAGCAGACGCGGAGCAGCAGATACAGGGAGAGACATGTGGGGAGGCTTTGCTGGTTGTCACCAGTCGTGCCGAGAGGACAGGACAGAGCCCCACAGTGGCATATCCAAAGCTGTCAACACCAAGGGGGTGGACGACTCTGTCCTGCCCTCTGTGTGCACGATCACAAGATCAACAAGGCAAAAGCTGTTTTGCCTCCACCCCCACATCAACCTGTCAGAGCTGAAAGGCAACGTGATTGAAGGGCGAGTCGGCAGAAGAGCTGCGCAGGTGTCTGGTGCTGAAGAAGATTACATATCATTTCAAACAATAACCAGAGAGAAAGAAAAGAAATAATTCCCATCCGTGGACTGAACTTTTGATGCTATCACAGCTCTGCACCCCAGTCATGGCCGCCCCCGGAGTCACTGGCATGACTTGTATCTGTGTGCTGGGTCTGTGTTCTGGGCTTTTGCCGTGGCTGGGTCTGGCGAATCCAATCCAGCCCCCTGAGGACAACCCTCGGGCTAAAGACGTGCTGGACCCCTCTCTACTGGAGCAGTCGGAGAACGTGGGCGTGCAGGAACTACTAGAAGACTTGCTCTCTCTGCCGAACCTCACAGATCGCGGGGCTCCTTGGGCTCCTGCCCCCCCAAGGCCCCCTGCTCCTCGGGTGGAGCCCCCAGAGTACATGTTGGAGTTGTATAAACGCTTTGCAAACGACCACACGGCCAGGCCCACTGGCAATACTGTGCGCAGTTTCAAGAATGAAGGTATCCATGCATTCCATGCACCTTGCAAATGTCAATCTGTGTAAACAAATGGCAGGCTTTCTTTTTTTTATTTAACACTACAGTATTTCACCAGGAAATTCCTCAAGTGTACACAAATCTTTCTTTTGCTATTTATTATTTTTGATTTGATCTCATTCCACTTTAATAGTTTAACTTGAAGTAAATTCACTTTTTGAGGACAATCAGATACATTTAGCAAAATTGCAATTTTGAAAACAGTTGGGAGTATTTTTGTTGTAGCAGATTAATTTGGCTGTTAATTCTGTGAGGAGAAAGATCTTGTGTTCAGAATCATTTACATCTCATAGCACATTATATATTTTACTTATAGCCTACCTATATAATAATTCTGAGGATACCAGTAAACTATACTGTATGTGTGCAAAACTATATATAATGCAATAGAGATATATCCCACGTCTAACTTGGCCTTTTTTGCCTTCAGATTGCAGAATTAGACGACCTTCATTAGAAATGTTCTTTTCACTAAATCTTTCAATTCAGTAGCTCTTTACTAATCACAAATCAGAAACTTTACTTATTCCATCAATCCTGAAAAACAGCAATCAATTACACCATATCTAAAAGTTCTTCCACTACTAAGTGCTTGTCTTCCCTCACAGGATCAAAAAAGTATTTCCACATTTACAATATACTTATTCATTGAATACCCATGCATCACTTTTTCATCAAAACCGATTTCATCATAAACCCTCTGTTTCCATTTCAGACTCCTCCCCGACTATTGTGACAAGCGAGGGGGTGAGGAGACTCCCGCTGCAGTTCAACATCTCCATTCCCTCTCACGAACACGTCATCAACGCCGAGCTTCGTCTCTACGCGCTCGTGCCACAGTATCTCCGCTGCCGAGCGCAGAGCAGCGAGCACAAGGTGACCATATTTGAAGCTCATGAGCACGAGGGACAGTGGAAGGATGGAGGGGACAAGAGGATGCCCGAGAGAGTTCCAGTTCAGAGGGAGGAACTTGTTTCGAGGCTCATCAGAGTCGAGCAGAGTGGGTGGGAGGTATTTGAGTTGACAGGCGCCGTTCAACGGTGGCAGGAATCTGACCGCCTAACTCACCATTTGGAGGTCTACATTGACAGTTTTCCATGCCAGGCGAATCAGTTCAGGGGTGATGATGAGTCGGTGGATTTAGGACTGACCGAGATGGACATTGACAGAGACTTGGCCGGGAAGCATAACTCTGTGTTGATTGTCTTCTCGGATGATCAGACCAAAGATCAACAGGAGGAGAAACAGGAAACCAATGAGATGATTGATCTTGAGTTGGATTTGCTGGGTGGGAACGAGCTATGGCCAAATTCGGAATCTCCCACTGATGATGAGTTTCCAGATGAGGAGACTCTGATGCAAATACGTTCTAACATCATATACGACAGGGCACCCCGAGTACGCCGCAGTGCTGGTGACGAGTACTGCAAGAAGACCCCTATGCACGTTGACTTCAAGGACATTGGCTATGATAATTGGATTGTGGCTCCGGAGGGTTACCAGGCCAACGCCTGCCGCGGTGTTTGTCAAACCCCTCTCACTGACGACGTCTCACCCACAATGCATGCCAAAATCCAGGCGCTTGTTAGCCTCAGATACCCTCAAAAGGTCTCCCCACCCTGCTGTGTCCCCACAAAACTGGACCCCATCTCCCTGCTGTACAAAGACAAGAAAGGTGTTGTCACTTACAAGCACAAATATGAGAACATGGTTGTGGTTGAGTGCGGCTGCAGATAGTTAGTCAACCAGGCAGCAAGCAGCAGCACATGCTGTGGACACACACATACATTGCACACACACACATACAGTGCACACACAACCAGGTTCAGACTGTAACCCCTCTCAAAGCACCAAGAGATGACATGACATCTGAAGTACAATACCACATCTGAACTCATCCTACAAGGACAAGCCACAAGAGTCGACACAGCCCATTTTTGATAGTTATAACCTGGATAATACAAGCAATCTGAATGATAGACTTTAGTGCTTCTGCAATATACTTCTGCATAGCTGCCTTACTCACACATGGCTTGTTGGGCAGCATATCACAGGTTCTGAGCACAGATGCTATGGGCAGATGCTTGGACGGTATATGGAGGCTCTATGGGAAGAATGGACTTGAATAGCTTCTTATTTAATGTACATTTACAATTTGTAAATTGTGAGCTATATTTTATATTGTATGAAAGAGATGCTTTTATGATGTAGACTGCAATGCTGTCAGTATATTATTATTATTTCTTAAATAAATTTAAAAAAAGAATCGCAGTTGATAGGGACTGCCTCTAAGTTACAAAAAACTAACTGGAGATACGACCTTTGGAAGATGGCATTAATCATATCCAGAAAATGTAATAACATTCACACAGTGAAGAACAGTTCACACTTAGGATGATATAAGCGGACAAACCTATCCCGTTGGTGAGTAACGTCACAAGGGCCCCTTGCCCCACCCCCGACACCAGTAGGGGCCACATGCCACACGCACCTCCGCCTCCAAGTCCTTTGGGCTGCAGTGATAAGGAGGTGTTGGACCCCGGAGGCTCGCGACCCACCACTCAGGGGCAAGACCTCCTGTCCAAGTGGAGAGTAGCTGGGGAAGAGTGCTGTCAGATTCCTGGGCTCCCAACCACAATGGTCCACCGTGGTTCAGCGACCGCCCCATCTGACCCCAATTCCAACCTCTTGTCCAAACAGCTCTGTGTTCCGGTTCTTTTATTTTCCATGCGGTGGAACACAGGAACAGGGATGACAATCTACTGCTTAGCAAATGCCACACACCTTGGACATATTCATAGTCACAGACAAAGCCAAGCATAAACTTTAGGGTGTTTGTATTCGCTAGATTTTTGGTGGCTTTAATGAGTGCATCTAATTGTTTATTGTCTGAAGCTCTGAACCTTCTTTTTATGCTTTGTGATCGCCACTGGAAAAACTGAAGAAACAACTCCAATTTACTAGTGTAATCTGGTGCTCTCCTGTGGACACTTCTTGGCTAGCAGTTCAGAGACGATGACTGCAAAAAAAGAGATTATAACTAGGCCTACTGGTAAATCAGGTGGTTACAAACACGTCTGAACATTAAATGGTTTCATTAAAAGGCCTACAACAGACCTGAAAACAGGTTTGTCTGTTATTAAAAATCTAATAGCAGTTCCCCAAGCAAACATAATCAAGTGTGCACAGCCACTTGAAAAAGGTGTTGACTGATGAGGTGTTGACAAACCTCTATTATTGAGTAACACTAAGAGTAATGCCATTAGGTGACTACTTGCACTGTAGCTAGTGAATGTAATGGGATAGACTGTCCATAGTGTAGCAATGTGAGTCCAAAGTGTAGAGAAGACATAGCCAGCCTCGGCCTACACAAGCATAACGTTTGTCAGCAAAACACTAATATTTCTATGCGTGGTGCTATGTTAAGCTTAAACTTGTCATTATAGAGTGTCATGATTTTTCCAGACCAATGAATAGCCTATCATTTCTTTTAGCCACCTCACAATGAACCAGAACAAAATGTAGGCACACGGCTGCAATAGGCTACTGAAAATACTGTATAACTTAGTATAAATGGTACCAATCTTAAGATTAATGCAAATGATTTGGGATCTCTATTTGAATCGTTGGAATCAGACACAGGTTGGCGATATGGGCAAAATGGACTAGATGACAGCCTCTGGCGCAGAGGCAGATGCTGTTGTGGTTGTATTTGGTTCAATGGGAAATTTTTGGCGCATGCGCAAGTCGCCATATTCTCGCAGAATCAAAGCTGCTGGGCCTGAGATGGTTCATCTCTCCGTTCAGTCAGAGCCTCAGTTGTTTATTTTTGTATAGCTAAAAGCTCCTCACATGCCCATCGCGATTGTATTTCCTAACGTGATATCAGTTAGACAACGACATGAGTTGACCAATTAGTCGCCGTATGGCAAAGAATGTCTTGCAATGTATGGAAAACGCACACAACTGTGAATGAGAGACGAATGAAAGGAGCGCGCGCCGACGGTAGAGCCCTCTTTAGAATTAGCCTAGCAAGCTAAGGAGCTAGCTGCACAATTTGCAGGAAGAAGTTTTTCATAACACGGCACACTTCAAGGTAGACTTCATATTTGATTTCACTTATATTTCCTGAGTTTGCATGCATTTGAGTAGTACTGTAGTGGTTTAATTTAAACTGCTGTGAGTGAAAAGTACCGATAGCCCTTTAGCCATACAGGTAAACAAGTTTGTTTTTGTCCCATAACGTGAAGTAACGATAGCTAACGTTAGCTAACGAAGCTATCGATAGCTAACTCATGTAAACATAAAAGGCTTTGTTGTGTTATAATTTATTTTGGGTTTTGTTTGTATCAACACAGGGTTACTTTATTTTAAACTTTATTGCATGTCTTCCGTGCTGCAAATCTACTGGATAAAGATATATCTTGGAAGTCTGTCTGTCTGTTTCGCACGGGAGTGAGCGACCAAGCCATCTGTCCTCTTCCCAGCACCTCCAACTAGCACGCTAGTCTACCATAAGCAGTCTTGAGTCATCCCATGCAAAAACGAAATGCACTAAGCTACTTTAAATGTTATAACTTCTGATTTTAGAGTGTCGAAATTACATTATTTGGGAAATGATTTGCCGTTTCTATGCTGAAACTGGATGTGCACATGAAAAGCTGAATTGCATAGATCACTGCACTTTATATTTTGTATATGCAAATATTGTTTTAATAATGGCATTGTACCTCGAAAACATCAACAAATAACTGAAGTGTCTTGGTATAACGTTAGGTGGATAAATAACGAGATTGACAGATGTCATAGCTGTCTTACTTGTCCCAGCAGACAACACTTCTGCATGGTTATTTCAGTGAATAGAGGATATAGTCGGCAATTTCAAATGAATAATGTTTGAGTTTGAGTAGAGTTATTTCACCACTCTGTTGTGCACAGAAGGCATTGGATGTCAGAATGCGTATCAGCGTTAGTTCAGCTAAGTGGTCTATCTGTACAGTTAATTAGTTTGTTGAAAGGTCTATCTGTATAGTTAATTAGCAATTAAAAAGCCAGTCATGGAATGTCAACTTTTTCATCTTGCATGATTTGAACAGACACACTTTAACAGTTGTCAGAAACTGAGTGGAGATCATAAGGATGTCAATCACAAACACTCCGACGAGCAACGACGCCTGCCTCAGCATTGTGCATAGTTTGATGTGCCACAGACAAGGCGGCGAGAGCGAGGCATTCTCCAAGAGAGCGATTGAAAGCCTGGTGAAAAAGTTAAAAGAGAAGAAAGATGAGTTGGATTCCCTCATCACAGCTATTACCACCAATGGAGCTCATCCTACCAAGTGCGTTACTATACAACGCACCCTAGATGGACGACTTCAGGTAAGACATAAACCCATACAAACTTATTCTCAGAAGGTGAAAAAAGCTTTAAAGTTACATTCGCATATAATTGTGTGTGTGTATTATTTCTAGCAAGAGGGTTATCCACACGTGTTCAGTCAGTGAGTTGACTGATTTAAATGATTTGCGCTTTTGATTGCATTTGCAGGTAGCTGGTCGGAAAGGCTTTCCTCATGTGATCTATGCTCGCCTCTGGCGATGGCCAGATCTTCACAAGAACGAGTTGAAGCATGTGAAATATTGCCAGTATGCCTTTGACTTGAAGACAGACAATGTGTGCGTGAATCCCTATCACTATGAGCGAGTGGTGTCTCCAGGAATTGGTGAGTTGCAGTTCCGGATCCATCTCAATAATGGGGTCATCAGTGCCAATTCAGCAGAAGTTTTTTTCTTTGTTGTCATCAATAATTTACGCAGCAAGTTCTGTTAAAAGGATTGTGATTGAACGAGAATGAACAATGACAACTACTTGTTTACTAATTTGCTCTGATTTTGCTTACAGACCTCTCAGGATTGACTCTAGGTTCTGGTGAGTAAGAGAAAAATGTGTTCCTTGATTTATCAAGCCCTGAAAAACATGATTGATAATATAGTCCTTGACATTTTTTATGTCTGTGTGCAATTAAATTTAGTTGCTGCTCACTATTAATGGATACTCATGTAACGTCTAATTATCAAATGTAGAGTTGCGCCATGTTATATTTAGTTGCATTAACTCTATTGAATAAGGGAAGTGTGACTGTAAAACAAAAGTACTTGCCAAATTGTCCCAGTGGCCCATTGTGACCCACTACTGTGTTCCTGTTTTGACCCCCAGGCCCTTCTGGGCTTATGGTGAAGGATGAGTATGATTATGAGGGCCCGTCATCTGTACCCAGCAATGAGAGTCATCTCCAGACAATCCAGCATCCCCCATCACGGCCTGCAGCCCAGGAAGCCTTCAGCAGCCCGGCCCTCCTGCCGCCCAGCGAGGCCTCCAGCTCAGCCTCCACATCCAGTGCCTTCTCAAGCATCTCCGCAGGCTCCACAAGTAAGCTGACGCTTAAAGCAACATGCTTTGTGGAAATATGTTCATTTTCCATCTCCCCTCGAGTTAGTTAATAGAGCCATACCTTTCTCCTGTTCATTCAGTCCTTCTCTGAGATGCTAACAGTCCAATCCGATTCAATGAAACATGCTAATTTAGAGCTAAAAGTGGTATCGCCAGACTCAGAAAAGGGCTGGATGAACAGGAGAAAGGTATGGCTCATTTAATTAACTCGAGGGGAGATGGAGAATGAACATAATTCCACAAATGGTGGCATGTTGCTTTAAGTGTTAGGAATATGTCACACTGGAACTAAAGTTTCATTTGTGTTAATGAAAGAATACCACCCTAGCAAGGACAAATTCCATGGAAAGTAGACTTGTTTTGCCGTCTCCATAGCATCAATAAAATTCCAGGTATGAAGTGAATGATTATACAGCATAAGGTTTTTCTGTATTCAGTTGCTTGAAACACGCATAATTGCCCAAAGGCATTTGACAGGATTGCCCTTGAAAGTGAAACTCACAATATAGTAGGTATGATGACTATGTTTGTGTGGACTATTTGCAGATAGCAAGGTCTTAGTTGTAACTCCTATACTAGTCATGTGCAATCCTTGAGAAAAACTTGATACTGAATACTGATTTTTTTTTGCCACTTTGTTTTGCCATGATGTAGCTGTGAGTACTGATATGCCATTAAAGGAACACGCCACCTTTTTTTATATTTATGTATTTTTATTATGTCCAAGTATTATTCAAGAAAAAGCATATAATTTTCTTCTCAGTGTGTTCATTACTTAGATTGACATTATTAGCATCAAGCTAAAAGTGTCCACTTGACAGAACTAAATATCAGTTTTAAAGTGAAGTGAAAGTGAAAGTCCACCTGGGAAACACCCAACACCCAGTTGTCATTGTGACACTGCACACAACGAAATTGCCTTTATGCCTCACCCGTGCAAGGGGGCAGCCCCTACT
>JASCQY010000078.1:11863927-11874502 GCA_030264315.1 Sardinella tawilis | reverse complement strand
CCGCGCGCCCCCCCCCCCCCCCCAAACACACACACACACACACACACACACACACACACACACTCTTAAGTGGAGTTAAAGTGAATAAATGTAACATTATTTTGATGCACCTCAATTAATTATAGACCCAAGCCATCATGTGAGGTAAGCTTATTGTGGGAGTTACACGTTTAATGTGTATGTAGCCTAATGCAAGTCTTTAATTTTGAGTTAGATAAAAGCGCCTGCCAAGATCCAATAAACAGCAGTAGGCCTATATTGTGAAAAATAACAGTTTTTTTTACAAATAATTTATTATTAAGTGTAGAGCTGTGTTTCTATAGTTCTCTGAAACCTAATTGCCTATATTGCATCATGAGGGCCATTATCTAAGATGATGTCTATGATTGTATTCTGAGCTTCTAGTGATGCCCCACTGTTTTCATGTGATTACAAACATACAAAAACAGCAAAACATGTTATGGATTCAAACGTCTTTATAAAGGCAGCATTATGGCAGAGGTTGTTATAAGGCATATGTTAGTAGGCTACTTGCTTATCGAAGAGTTGAAAGACCAACAAGGTGGATGATTCCATGAGGACTGACATTCTGGTATTTTCAAGTCAATTAAAAAAAACAAACACACAATTTACATCAGTACAAAAAAAATCGAAATTAGAATCAGTTTACTAGCTACCCAGGTCCTGGTGTCCCAAAGCCTTAACAATGCTGTTCTTTAGTTCTACTTTAAGATTATGACATGATACCAGACATGTTTGTAGCAAAATATATATTCTGTAATTTGTTTGTAAGGTTAATGTCGGCCATTCTTAAAGGAGAAGTTTGGTGTGAATCAATCCATAGCTGTTGTTCTAGGTCACTGAATGCTGTCAATAGGAAAAATAACAAAAAAAAATATAAAAATGATACAACATAGGCGTATAGTGAACCGGAAATTAACACTAAGTAAATGGGGCATAATAACTTCCTTTCAGTTTAATTTCGCTATGCCCCATTCAGGTAACATTATTTAGGCTATTTGTTTGCTATTTGATCTATGTTGCACCAAATATTTGGTTCTTTTTGCTACAGACAGCATTCAGTGGATTGATTCACACCAATCTTCTCCTTTATACAGAGCCCAGCTAGGGTCATGTTGGTGAATATTTCTGAACCGCACTTTTGCGTTCCCTCGCAATACTTTTGCATTCCTTCGCAATAGTTTTGCGTTCCCTCGCAATAGTTTTGCAAACGCAAAACAAAAAAAAAATCCCCACCATGACCCTAGCAGGGCTCTGTACCTTTAAGCTTCAAAAAGCTTAACAATTTTAGCTTTTAACAAGTTTTACAGTTTGAGAATGTCTTTTTGGTGTCAAGACTTGTGCACTTACTGGAAGGCTTGCTTGCATCCATTTTGTGTTTTATATCATAAAAAAAAGAAAAACGATAAATTAAATAGTCCTTTTAAACTCAAAGCCTGCGACTAACACATTGTTTACACACATCGTATCTGATGACTTCATCTCGACTTGCATAGCCTATTTGTTGTTGACATTAGTCACCTGCATTGTCTTGCAAATGTCACGCATGCTCAAAACTACAAAATGATGGCAAACAATGCTAAAAACATGGATTTAGCGTCTTAAAGTACAGTATGTAGTTCGGGACCACATCTAAAAGCAAACAACTTTGGTAAAGTATGTCTTAAGAGTCTTCTCAGTGTAGTTTGGAGTTGCTGGGAAGCATGGTCCAATGAAGCTCAAAACCAAATCCTTTCTGATGAAGGTACATGTTGAGATGGAAGATCACCCCTCTGTGTAGATGCAAGACTGTTGGCTGGGACAGCGTTCCATGCCTCCAATGTGTAGGTAGCTGCCATCTGACCCAGGGTCCATGAGGAAGTCCTGTGACTTGCCTTGGATGTCATAAACTGGCAACACACACACACACACAGGAAGCAGAAATATACCGGTAACTGTTTTGTGTAGTACTTAAATCACGTTTGCTTGGACTGACTGGCATTGGCATTTAAAGCAATCTGATCATTTTCAGCAGTTCTAAAATTCCATTCAAGACCTGTTACTGTACGCCTCACATAATGATTAACTTAAACCTTAAAAAAAAGAAACTTTTCTTTTATTTTTCTGAAAGTGATTATGACAATTATGTAGCCCTCATAAACTTCTTATCTTAAAAGAATATTTTGATTTAGAATTGTGATAGACTATATTAGTCTAATGTACCTCTCAAACCCTTAAGATTTCTGCTTTTAGATTTTTTTTTACCATTATTTTCAATAAACTCATACAACAAATAGCCTACAGAACATTGAATTGTGTGATTGTGTTATATCTAATATATTTAGTTTAGCAGAATATGGAGAAAATAACTTTTTTCTTAAGACTCCGTATTTAGTATTTTTTTTACAACCACGGCATAGTTGTATGCTCCCCCCCCCCCCCTTTCATTTCACAAATGAGTACATACACATCTCTTATACATCAAGGCAATCAAGAAAGTTCCCCTATTGTGTCAAAACGGACATGTAGGACGGCCATGAAGAAGACATCAGCTCACCCATGATCCCTGACAGAGCTCTGTCCACCAAATCCAAATTAGATTGGGAGGTGGTGGGGGCAGGCAGGATGCCCTCAAAAGCTGGCATCTGCATGATTGAACAGGCCGTGGTTGAGTCTGTGCTTTGTGGTGAGGCACCATACGCTGGAGCACATGCCATATGGATCTGACCGGCGAAACCTGGAGATGAAGAAGAATCAATTTACAAACATTGTCCGCGCAAACCATAAGCTTCTGGATTTAAAAATGGAAACGTCTAGCACTGATGCAAGGGCCTCTGACGCACTATGCCCGAGTCTCCCTGTGAACACACAGCTGTGCATAAACATCTCAGAAGCTGCACAATGACGCTGTAAAAAACACACACACACACACACACAGTCATCATTTGGTCGTGCTGCGTTAATATTTCTGAGGCGCGGCATGGATTATTCAGTTTTTCTGGGAAGGGAAAGGAGTGCCTGTCCCGGCGGTGTATTCTCAGACAGTAACAAACACCTGCTGCTCCAGCGACTGAGCCACGGCATGATTCACTCATCGCGCAGCGGGGGCCTTCTCTCAGATGTCCTGCCTCAGGAGGGATCGTGACTAAGACCTACAGCATGACTTCCAGCGCTCACACTGACAATGAATGTATTTAAGCATGGAAAAGAATCCTACTTTATGAACGAGTGCAAGCACTGAAGGAGGAGGCGCTGCGTGTTTGACCTGTCCTAGCGCCTTGTAGGCCTATTTGTTTTCTCTCTGTAAATAGGCCTACAGTGTAGTGTACTGTAGGGACAAGCACCTGGCAGCAGAGCGTCAGGATGTGTCAGGTGAGGCTGACTTTGGCTGGTCCTCTGCAGGGCACCTGTGCGGCAGGGAGGATGGGGAGCTGGCAGGTGATGTGACAACGGCAGGTGATGAGTGGAGGGCGCTACAAATCTAAGAAGATGATCAAAGAAGGTAACAATTTTTTTTATATACACAGTACATACTTTTATCATTTGTTTCATCACTGAACTCCTTTGCTTTCTGTAATGCATATAATTACTGGTGGAGTGCAGTCTGCTCATCAGGTTCAGTAAATCTTTTTCACACCTTCAGAAATGATTCACTGCTTAATTGCCCATTGAGGATAAACTACTTGAATGCCATACATACTTATTTATGTAGTAACTAAATCAGTTGTAAATAACAATGGGACAGTTAATCAGTACGTTTTTATAACCCATTAATATCTAATTAAATGTCTAACATGTTATTTGCAGGGCAATCTGTCGGTCCTAATACTTTGGATCTCTCTACGGAAAAGTCATGCCAGCTGAAAGAGACTCATTAAGCCATATCAGATGATGTGTAGATTATGAACTTGAAATGCAAAGGTGTGTTATAGTCTACATGCATGATTTTTGGGTATTGAGTCTATGCTCACACATGGCATTACAAGAAAGACCATCCATGTGCTGTGTCGTGTCATGAATCTAGTTTTCATGGTTTCATCAAAGTCACTGATTTTACTTTTATCATTTACGTTATCATTATCACAAGTAAAGAAACTGGTGGTCTGTCTCCTGCTGTGTGTACAATGGTGGGAGCCAGGCTAAGATTTATGGGTCCAAAATTAATGGGGATCTTTATTTTTGAGTGTTACAAAAGTGGATCAAAACGGCTATGGGATTTTACAATTGACTTCACACCAACAGAAATAATCACATCAGTCTTCTTTCTCCAGACATGGGAAAAAAAAACTTTTTTTTTTCAATCATTCCCTTATTGAATTCCTGTCTCAATGTTTGGTGTCTATAGCATCCGTTAGTGGAGAAACTCCTTGGGCCCAATGTGGCAGAGCGAGACTTGTTTTCTCCATCCAATTGTGTCCTCGGGACCCTGTTGTGAATGCCTCGCCTACTGCTGGTACTCAAACAATTACCACCAGCAAGTGGTTCTGAGCATCTGGCTCCGACGGCCTAGAAATGGCCCTCTCTTTTTTCTCCCCCTTTGAAGCGCACCGATGAGCCAATGTGTTTATATGGGCAGACAGAAACGGTGTAGCAGAGTTGCATCCAAAAAACTGTACAAAACACCGCTCCGCTTTCTTTTTTTTTGTCACAGCTGATTCTTAAAGGCTCACAAAAGCCCATTGGGCCCCTTTTCAAAGGCGAGAAAATGGTGCTTTATTTTAAATCAGATTATTCCAACTATGAGCTTACTACCATAAAGCCATGACAACCAATGTTTTTAAGCGCTTAATTGTTTCAGATCAGAGCGAAAGGGAGAGGAGAGTAGAAGTTTTGAAATCAGTCATAGCAACACATTGTGCTGCTCTGAACTCCACGGGAATTTAAAGTAGATGCGTGTGAACAGATGCAATTGTGTGCGCACATGGTTTAAGTGTTCTTCAAGATGTGTCAAATACCAAACAACGATTTTGTTTTGTTTTGTTTTGTTTTGTCCCCCCGCCGCCTGCAACTTCAGCTGCCCACAAATGTAGTTTGCAGCTTGCGCTTGAATAGCATACAGTAACTGTGCCAGCCAGGGCCATCATGCAGTCCTGTATTCTCTGAAAATTAGGCCTTCAGGATTTCAGTCACACCTTATGGTTGTCCGAAATCATATTGAACTATTACTAATCAAACTCATGCAGTCTATGGTATAAAGTCACTTTTCATTCAAATGAACAGCTTTTTCTTCGCACTGCAATTCCCCGACTTTGGATTTCTCACACAAGAAGACGTGAAAGCAGTGGGCTATTAGGGTAATCAGCAAAAGCTGTCATTTTCCTGCGGCTGTACCAAGAAATGAAAGAAATAATGGCTGATATTCAGAGGCCTCTATGCTTGTTCCTACTCCGGCATGTTCTGTGAACTTTTTTTTTTATGTATATATACATTTCTGCTGTTTTATTAGCCTATTATTTAAGCAATTAATTAGATCTGCAGACGTTAACCAATGTCAAGAACAGAATTGTCCCTCAGGTATCCAAAGAATCCAATGAAAAATAAAACTAGCTTTATTATTTGCATAGTACCCTAACACAGCTATTTAGTGCCATAGCTCAGTAGTGAATGAATGCAAACTCCCTCAAGTGCAAATTGTCATATACAGCATAGGCCCTGAATGATGGCGCAGGCCGGGCCAGGCCAGGCCAGACCAGGGAGCGTTACCTGCAGGAGTCATGCGGAGGGGCCAGGACGGGCATGCGAGGGCTGGGTTGGGTAGGGTGAGGCAGATGGGCCGCTGCGTTGCTGCTCGACTGGTTCGGTGAGAACACACCTACAGTATGGTACCACAAGAGCGAGGAGCGAGCCTTTAACACACAACGCACACCGTGGAGGGGCGTCTCGAACACGCCCGTTCAGTCTTGTTTTGACTGAAACAATACACACTCATTTTTGTTGTAATCAACTGTCTTCACCTATACACAGACACACACACACACACACTCCTTACTGTATCTGCATAACATAAACAACAACACTGCAACGCTGATCTGCAATTGACTATTTACGAGGCATAAAGTGAGAGCCCTATTTATAGTAATGTATCAGCACTGTGGGTGGTCATTGCGCCATCCTGCATGCTGCGCATACAGTATGAAAATGAAAGAGAAATTGTTGTTATTTACCCAAGTACATATCCTTTGGTGGGTCAGGAGATTGGCACAGCCTATCAATTATATCCATTGGGGAGAGGCAAACTTGTAGTGGCTGGATTGTCAAGCATTCTGACAGGCCATCCTGGCTCAAATCTGTGCTCTGTCTCAGCTATTTGATGAACAAATAAAAGAAAGAAAACTCAATGAAATATATGTAAAATAACAGGTAAAGGCAGCCACAAATCTATTTTTTTACCCACCAGATATACAATACTGTATATAAAAAAACACATTTATGAATTCTTAATGTGAGGCCATGCAGTCTTTTTACCTTGAAACTCTCCATCCTGGACAAGTGCTTCATTTTCTATATGACTTTGTCTATGTGTGCCTGGAAAACTTCATACTACACTAAACAGTATACAGCGAAGGTACAAGATTCTTTTCTGAAGGCATTTCTTCCTGCAATACTTGAAATATTCTTTACACCATCTTTACTCCCAGAAAATGAATTAAACGTTCTGACATCAAAAAATAAAAATAAAAAAAGTCTGCTGTGTAACAGGCAGGTCTACAAAATTCCAATCCAATCATAGCGAATGCACAGCAAACAAATGGATGGTGATGCATCTGAATAAGAGCAAGTGTTGTGGGTTTGGTGGGAGGTCTAATGAAAGGGCAGCTGGACAAGAGGTGCAGCTGTGGTTCCCTAGGGTACAAGCATTGTTAATGCAAAGAAATCCAAGATCCTCTCTATGCAACATGACCCTTTAAGTCAACTAGAACTGCAGTAGTATGTGTGTTAGAAATCGTATAAAACATGGCAAGGCTTCTCATAGTGGCTTGGCAAAAACCAAAAAAAAAATGTTTTTAAAAAAGGTTGCAGTAGTAGATTTTTTTCCCTTTTTCACTTTTTTAGAAACAGCTTACTTTTACTTGCGGTAACTATGGTGACGTGACCTTTCTTGTCATTTTTGTGTTCATGTGTTAATGAGCACTGCACCTACACACGACAGTTAACAAGTTCCAGGTTTGACAAAGCATCTGTGCAAACCCCTTTACTAACGTGTGTTGTTAATGTGTCTGTAAACGAGCCCTGCACATGCCTTCAGAGAAAACCGACAGAATATAAGAAAACATGTCACTCCGATGGAAATTGTGTTTTCAATTTTGTCTCAGAGACGTGATTCTGCCATGCAGTATAAATGCATGTGTCTTTATGTAGTTTCATGCTATAGACATACAGATGAAACGACACAAGCAAACTTCTAATGGAATATTGGAATGGTTATATTTAAACCGGAGATGATTTATAAGCTACAGTATTTAAAGAATCTTTGATGTATAATAGTCTGGGGAAGGTTCATTATCCTTTCATTATCCAATTCTGAGTAAAGACTAAATGTGTGTCCTGAGGAACTTGAACTCATGAATTGTCTGAGATAATCTACAGACCTTTTTCCTGGCCTGTTGCTCCTTGGTGGAGTGTGACTTGACATGCTTGCGGAGAGAGCTTGGGTCTGTGTAGCGCTTTGTGCATCCCTGCACCTGGCATGCATACGGTTTCTGTCACCAAAACAAACAAAGCAGAGAAGAAAAGCATTGATTATTGCATTTCATCCATATGGATAGTTGATGATGATTTCGCCATGTTCTGCTTGCAGAAAAACACCAAATGTAATAGAATCTCTGGGAGAGTTTTGTTGACAAATAGTATACAGGGTATACACATTCCTACAGCACTTTACTTCAGGCAAGCACAGAGGAATGGATGAAGCACTCACAGTGTCGAGGTGTGTGCGCTGATGTTTGGCGCGGTCGCTGGAGTTACTGAAGGCCTTGTGGCAGCCAGGATGTTGGCACACATACGGTTTCTCCCCTGTGTGGCTGCGCAGGTGGATCTTCAGGTTCTCCAGGCGGGAGAAGGCCTTCAGACAGCCGTCAAACTAGACCACACATACACGCGCACACATCCACAAACACACACACACACACACAAAAATAAAACAGCAACTTAGTACTGGTTTTTCCATGAATAGTACCATACATTGTTACAGATTTGACTTTCCCCTCCATTGGCACTGTAATGTTACATGTTGCTGGTAGCTACTGTATTTAATGAATTCTTCAAGGACTTCAGGCTGATATTACATTCGTATTTCATCCAAAGTGACTGACAAAAAGAGGACTAACATTCAAGACACTACACAACAACAGAAACCTAAAAGTGCCACCTGATAACACAACATATTTGTCAGCTGATAATAGTGCCGAGGAGGAGGTAAGAGTGCGACAGACATGAGAGGGGGGTGGGTGGGGGGTAGTTAGAAGTGTTAGGACAAGAGCTGTTGGAGATGCTGGGTAGGTACAGTAGAGATGGATGTTGCACTGCACTGGCGCGTCGCACACGGAAGGGAAATCCAACAGCAGGAAATGACAGTCCAAGTCTGGATTGTTTTGTAATACATTACAAAATATAATAATATATTATTCTCTGTGCACGTATTCTATGTGTCATGTTTACCAAACAATCTGTGTGGTCTAATCCGTGTGGTCTAATGTAGGCTACTCCAGATAGGTGCATCTGCATGAAATTAGGTCATTGACAACAGCACAGCTGGCCAGAGCTCTAATGTGACCTGCCATAGGTGAGAGGAACCAGCAGGGGACAGTGTTTACATTAGCTGGCCAAGGCAAGGGCCACACCAGCACACCTACTGTACAGGCTACAGGCCAAGGTGCTCATACTGTCCAAGCAAAGATGTAGGACTTTTGTAAGAGCAGGAGGAAAGTAGCATAATATTACAAAATTAACTGTCTGTTACAAGCATACCAATTACTTTACATTATTTCTTGGTTTTTCAATATATTTTGCATCCAACATTACATTAGATTCTATAAATACTTCCAAGCTGTGACTATGACCAGATTAAGTAAAAAAATATATCATTCTCCCACCCTTTTCTTTTTCATCAAGCCCTTGCTAATCACATTGACCTTTGACTCGGTTCCGCTGCTTGTTTAGAGGAATGCCAGAAAGAAGCATTTCTGCAGTATTTTACATATTAAGCCATTACCTCAATGACATCAGCTCTAAGGTATGTGAGTCACTAAGTGGCATTTGCCCACGCTTCAACCTTTTGTCCTCTCTGCTCCTCAGCATTCCAATGAAAGAATAACTCTGCGATGGAGACATTCAAGCCGGGTCGCACTCACAGTAGCGAGACAACTGACCTCTTTTTTCAAACAGCAAGAAAGCTACCACAGAAACTATGATTACCTTGTAATTATATGATCACGGCTATTAAGAATAACAGATCATTTGTGGTTATGAGGAAATTGCAATAAGAGCAATGAAGGACACATCTAGGTCAACCATGAGTCTTTCTTTTCAGTCAGCTGGCTATGCAGAGATGCTTTTAAAACTTTTCTGTGTGAAAAATCTGTGGTTACATGGAGAAATCTTTATTGTGTGAGCCAGGAGTAGTAAGCTCATCTGTTGCCTACCTCGCTGTATGTGGAGTGATGGATTGAATCTGTTGTTGACCTTTTCATATATTTGCCAAAGAGAGGCAAACTATCGTGAGTGAAAGCCATTGATGGATTCTTAGTATTTATGTTTACAAAATGTGTGCATTCAGTTAGTCGGATTGTCTTCCAGAAGTACCACACAGCGACAATTCGCGGAGCTTAACTTTGTACTGGGCACATATTCAGAACTTGTGCCATTCATTGGCTTTCTGCTGTTTCTCATCACCTGCTGCCAGCTCGAAGGGTCCAAAGTAAACAGTTGTTTATTAAAATGGGCTGTCAGGACCTTTTAGAGAGAAGTCACAAAAATAACTACAACATTTTAAACGTCTGTGTAGATTGCAGTTTTCTAGGATGCTTTTAAAAACAACACTATTAAAGCGACCTAAAATGCTAATGTGTATTTTATCTTTTGTAAATCAATTCAGTTTCAGCATTCAGACCTACTTGGTCCAGTTGTTTTATGTTGCACAGAGGGCAATTTGTTTACAATTCTCCTTTAAACGGGTCCTTGCAGGGCACTCACTCCACGAGCCCTTAGCGCCCTGACAGCAGGCATTGAGGTCTAAAATTATTACCCCGGACGCCTTTGATCGCCATCTGATCATTAGTGTGGTAAACCAGCCCCCGGACAATCAGAGGTGTCCTCTAAGAGGCAGCCCAACAAGCGGCTGGTGAAAAGAGAACAGGATCAATAAGGCTTTTGCCTCAGGGCACAAGAGAGGCAACACATCACACACACACACACACACACACACACACAAACACACACCCCCTCATTCAAATATACACTCGATATCTCAACCATGTACAAACACACACACACACACACACACACACACACACACACACACACAGAGCTCCAGACAGCAACTGTGTGCCAGTGGCACAGGAGAGGCCAAGGGACGCG
>JASCQY010000078.1:11845933-11859615 GCA_030264315.1 Sardinella tawilis | reverse complement strand
AAATTCATACGAAAATTTTGGCCATGGTCTCCAGGCTGCCGTGCAGTTCGGAACGAGAGCGCAAAGCAGCATGGGTATTCCCAGGCTAGTACGTCATGATAATAATCACCATTTAAGCATTAGGATAATAATCACCATTAAAGCAGACCAACAGGACGGATGCTAAAGGGGCAGACCGGCAACAAAATGTGAGACTGATCTTTACCATGTGTAAGTAAATAGATGTTATTCGTCACTGCAATTGACCTACAATATCGATACTGAAAGGTGCAAAGTTGGACAAAATGGGAGACTGCTGGTACTGGCTATAGGTGATTGTGATCTAAAACCCGTACGTGTACAATGACATGAATTGTCATTGTCATAGACCTACAACACTGATTTTGAAAGGGGCTTTTGAAAGGACAGCAACAAAATAGATAAGACTGTTGAAACTGTGTGTGATTTGGATCTGTACCGTGCACTTGTTGGGTTTCTCCCCTGAATGCACCCTCATGTGAATGAGCAGCTTGTAGCGGGCGTTGAAAGGCTTCTGTCTGCGCGGGCAACCTGCCCAGTAGCAGGTGAAGTCCTCTCCCTTGCGCTGGTCCACGTGAACCTTCTCAATGTGCCTCACCAGTTCCTCCCGCTGGCTGTAGGTGGCGCTACAGTCCACCCAGCGACAACAGTAGCCCCCGCACAAATCCTCTAGTTCCCCCTCCTCGTCCTCAAACACAGTGCAAGGAGCCTTTGGAACACTGCTGGGGCTAAGGGTCTCCTCACCATGCAGACCCAAGGGGGCCTGTGGCTCTTGAGGATGCCCCAGGACAGGCAAGTGTTTGTGGGAGTGGTAAGGTGGGGGAGGGCCTTGTGGGGGGCTGGGAGTGTGGATGATAGTAGCCAGCTCCAGCTGTAGCTGTAAAGGCCCATGCACACCACAGCTATCTGCGCTGCTCTGGCCATCCATGACCTTGTCCAGAACAGGGAGGCCTTCGATCGGCAGGGGACGCTGCTGCCCCACCACCATGTTGGCCAATCGGCCCTCCAAGGTGCCCATCTGTTCTAGCCTTTGCATGCGGGCGCACTCGGGATTGGGGTGGTGGTCGTCTGTGGTGATGGTCACTGCTAGTGTGGCGCTGACTCGGGGGCTGGGGATGGAGCTGCCCTTCACGCCCAGGAAGTGACCACACACCTCAGGCTGCTGAGGCGACACTGCCGCCGTCACGTGGGGCCGCACCGGCGAGTTCCGCGAGCCGTTGATGTATGCCACCAGCGAGGTGGGCGAGGTGCGGATGATGGAGTTCAGGTCGATGCCAAGGCCGTCCGACATCGGCGACACGGACAGCGCCCGCTTCTTGGCGCGCGCAGACAGGCGGGGGCTGCCCGTGGCATCTCCCCCAATGCCAAACAGGTACGAGGGCAGGGACGCTGAGTTGGAGGCGCTGGTGGCCCCGGACATGGCGGTGCCAGGTGGGAGGCTGAGCGTATCCGGACCTCCCTCCTCTCCGATTGTGTTTGAGCACGGCTGAGAACACAGAGGGGGCAGCACACGGTATCCGTAGGGCCACTCCTGACGGCCGCTCCGGATGGACTGACTGTCAGGGATGCTGAGGGTTGTTGAGGCAAGAGATTCCCTTGATAGCAAAGACCTGTCACAGCAAAGATGAAAGAAAAAAAACAGCAGTAGTTACAGCATAAAAGGACCAAGTTTCTTTGTTCCATCTTTTTCACAAGGCTGCTCTGTAATGGGAAATAAATAAAGTAAACATGCATTTGTGGTTCACTTCAGATCTCTATGTAAATATCATTAACAAACAATTAAAAGGCAGGAAACAAACCATCATTGTGACTAAACCTCATTAAGGAGATGTCTGGAACACTACTGCAAGTCATTAATACTATAGCAAATTGCTTAAACATACCGTACTCGCACAAACATACATGTTCTAATAGCCTACTGTAATTAACACAGAGTGTTGAAGTAATAAATACAATTATACACAAATATACTGTATTAGACTCATTATACTACTGTGTTCTATTCTATAACAGGTTATCTGTGGGCACCACATACCTGGTATCTGTGAATGGTACGGCCAGACCGACGGAATGGGAGAGGATTGAGGGGACAGTACAGCTGTCAGAGTGATGTGATGAAAGCCCAAGACTCTGAACAACCATGGTGTTATTGGTCACCTGCAGGTTTATATTGGTGGGGTGTTTGTGGTTGTTCCCCTGGGGTATATAACCTGGAAAGGAAGGAGGAAATAATAAAATTGGTGCAGTACTGGTCAAAGTAGATCTTACGTTTTTCAATAAGGCTTAAGGTCGACAATGAAAGTTTCCTTTTCAGCATTACAGAGTAGCAATTAACCTGCCTAATTATTTCTAGCATTGCTTTTTAATAGTCTTTCTATTGTCCTCTATTTAGTGTGCTTTTTATATAGATTTACTTCATTCATTATTCAAACAGAAGCCGTGATCATACATTGAATATAAGCCAGAGGAGTATGCATATATCTGTTTATTATTGTTATTATTATTATTATTGTTGTTGTTGTTGTTATACTACTACTACTACTAATAATAATAATAATAATAATTATTATTATTATTATTATTTCTACCAGCTTTATGGGTGATATGAATAGCAGGAACTGTGCATACAGTACATATCCAATGATCATCCATGGTTCTAAACACCGGTACTGGGCCTTCATCAGGGTGGCCTAGAGCACACTGACACCAAGTCCAAAGCCCCCAGCACGCCATCACCTGACCTACGATTTTGATACTGTTAATAGCAATTTTCTGTCTACAGTAAACAAAATGGAGACTGGAGTATTGGTCTAACTCCAAGAAATCCACTGCAATATCTAAAGAACTTCAGTACAGTACAATTCCTCAGCAATGGCAAGGCTTAATGATTAAGGATGTAGAGCACTTGGTAATATGACTAAAAAAAATCCCCTAATTGCAAATTTTTCAGCATCATGTTAATGTCTAACTTTCCTCCTTTCTACACTCTGTTTCCTTCAACGCTCCCATGAGTGGCACAGCCAGTGGTTCTGGTTCATGGAGAGCTGCCAACTTAAAGACTTGCTGTTTCTCAGGAAAACAGAAACGATTAAGCGTGCAGATTAGCTGACTGGCATGACATGAGTCTGGGCATTGCACAGGCACTTAGGAAAGAGCGAAGATGTATGTGTGTGTGTGTGTGTGTGTGTGACAAAGAGAGAAAGAATATAGGTCTGTTTCTCTTTGTGATCTGCTTGTGTGCATGAAAGATCTGTATGCATATTATGTATGTGCATTCATGTTTTAATGTGTTTTAATGGTATGTTTACACACATCTACAGACAGATGAAATAATCTGCTAATGAAAAGACTGCGACTACAAAGAATGTTGTAAATATCACAGCATGTGAAAATGTTCCTTTATATGTAAACAAATAAATATATCTGTGCTATTCCCACAACAGAACACAATGGCTTAGAGACGCTTTCTGCTCTGTTAATTACTAATGAGCTTTTTCTTTGCGTCCTTCTGTCTCAATGACTCGTTTAAGCGCCAGCTTTCTGCTTGGTTACTTATCAAAAAAATATGAGCGAGAGAAAGAGAGGCTTGAGAGAGAAGACATGGTGTGGGCTGTTTGATGTCATTGAGGTGAAGTGAAGTATGAAGCTTGCTATGTAAATCAGTTGCGGCCTTATTTTGGCAGGAGAAGCCATGCAAGCATCTTAAAAAAGATTCCCCAACATCTCCACTCTGGTAGAGATGTGCTAGTGATGTTTCAATTAATCAGTAAAGTGTAGCTCATGCAAAACCAACATGGGTCAATTGCCTCTTTCAACCGGGCTGATTTTGTGTACAAATTGATATGGTTGGAAGAAGGGTCACAGAAAGGTCAGCTGAGCAAAATGACTCATAGTGTTTATCTGCGCGGCCGGGTCCGTGTGTGTGTGTCTCAGAAGTGAACAAGCAAGATGAGTGGGTAATGTTTAACAGGAGGAGGGACACTTGCAGAACGACCTGCACTTCCCAAACACCATCATGTTTCATGTTCCGGTCTAGTGAGCTGATGAATATGGTAATGCTGGCAGACAGCAGTTGCTTCTCCCAAGATGCTGAGCCTTTGTCTGTAACATAGTCCCACCACAAGTGTCATAAAAACTTCGCCAGACCTTACAGCAACCTGTATTGCTAATAGGATCAACATGTAGCTGTTTAAACCATATTTTGATTATGCACATTGAAGTCATTTTGTTGACAAATGTAAATACTGTACAAAAGACAGCATGTAACTCTTTTTTTGAAAGAAAACCCCATCCACCACCACCCTTATGGGGGGCTTAATTTGTATTTTCTGTCCTGTTCAGTGTGTAACTCTTAAAGATATCCCTCTTGATGTGTAGCCTAGAGTACAAGGAGTTAGTTTCCACATTTGAACTTCACGTTGTTGCAATTCTACATCATGCAGACTAACATGGATAACTACATACATGTATATGAAAAAAGGTTTATGCATCTCCCCATCCTCTCAAAAAGAAAACTTGCCACAATTTCTCACCTTTGCCACCATTTTCTAGACATTTTGCTCTGGTTCCCTGTTTCGAGCTGGACACAGAGGTTGCAGGTGGAAGAGACAGGGATGACTTCCATGTTTCCTGTTTCCAAGACGATTGTGGAAAGGTGAGGATGTCATGATTCTTGCCACTGGTCAGCACCTGCCTGCGAAGGCTGAGGCTCGGAAGCTGGACTGGACCCCCAACTGTCTGTGCCTGCAACCCCAAAGCTGGACCAGAGGGGTGGCGAAGGCCAGTCAAGCAGGAGGGGTGACTCTGGCCCCCGGTGGGGGACAGCTGTTGACCAGTGAGTGCCCCCAAGGTATGGGAAACACTGGAGGGGGATGCCATGAGGCTGTAACCTTTCCCATTCATGTCTTCCACAGACAGACTGATCAAAATGACATCCCTTTCTTGAGCTGAAGGCATGAAGAGAATAAAATTAATATAAAAGTTGCAGAGTTGACTTATGCAAAATATTATTTCCTTGATTTTATTTAAATTGTTCATTTATCTACAGGCTCTATAAATCAATCATATTAATATAACCATCAAGATAAGACGCCACAGGCTCGGTTTTATACCCGAATGTTCAAATCTCAGGCTTATCGACGTTATAGTTAAAAGCAACACATGACGTATACTATATGCTGGATGTATGAAGTAACCCACCAACTCAAATTTCTATTTACGATGAGATTTGATGTAGCCATTATTAGCCTACCACATAACAAAAATGTGTCAGAAAAATCTAAGCTATTGTAGGATGTCTAGTGAACATACCTAAAGTCTTGTCAGAACTCTTTCATGGTCCATCATCGCACTTGCAGTCTCAAAAGTTTACAGTCCACACTCGTAGTGAACCCAAACACCACTACTGATCCAGATCGGGGATTTGTCAACTGCGCCTCTCACTGGTCTGCTGCAGTGTTGGTATGCAACCTTGCTCGCTGCTATTCATTTTCACAAGAGCACTAGGCTACGCATACTGAGCGTAATGGTTATCGTCTCTAGGGGCGGACATTGGTTACCCTTTAGCTTGCATTAAATTGTGATGATGTCATTGTCTTTGGACCAGACTTTGCTCAGCAGCTTGGAATTTTTAGGAGGAATATTTGGAATTTTTTAAAGGTTGAAAAGAACTAAATATTAACTTGCATGGTTCTGGAGTTTTCTGGACAATTTGGGCGCGTGGCCACTTCAGGCGCACTAAACTTGTGGAGTCATGATGCACTCTGAAATTAGAGTTAGCGTCTCCTTTAGTGCTATGTCGACCATAATGCAACCCACGTAGTTGTATTCTGGCATTTTCCCCATATTTATTGACGAAAACCGACATTTTCCGGTTTCGCAAAGAGGGAAGAAAGTGAATGCAGGTTCATGATAAAAGTATGGTTTATAAAGGTCATTATCTGGCTATCTCTGTTTTGCCAGTCAAGTCTAGGCTTAGACTTATGCCCTTTGTGATTAAATTAAACTTAGAACAGAATTCATTGCACAACATTGCACATCAGTTGTAGGCCCGTTTTGTCTTGTGCAAATGTTTATTGTGTACCTGTGGTGGCTTTTGCCATCCGTCATTTTTCTTCTTACAATTAGCTGTGCCTTCTCCTTTCAGGCTTTCTACCAGTGAATCTAGTGTTTGCACAGCAAGTGCTGCACACCGTTGGCATGGCAACTTTAGTGTGTGTTCTTGGGTGACTTGTGAAGGTAAGAGAAAAGGTGGAGAAACACCAGAATATTTCTACATGTGACCTCTACAAGTGCGTTTTATTTTATTCACATTTCGTTAACAAATAACTAACAATATAGACGTGGTTGCAGAATTCAACAATAAGAGTTTATATTTACATTGTGTGGCTAAATAGGCTACTGAATTTGCGAAAGGACGTGGTCCTGACTCTGATAGGCCTCTGCATGCTGAGTGTGCAAGAATTTCAGAACGTCCACCAGTTTTACGTGCGCCTTTTTGAGACATCTAGATCTAGAACAGCCATAGTAGCCTATAGAAACCTGACTTCGAGAGAAAAAATACTTTCAACGTCCAAAAACATTTTCTTGGCTTCTTTGATTCTAATTATAAATAAACAATTTAAGACAATTTGCATTAGACTGAATGAAGAGTTTCCAACGGGCAAGTGCTGGTGTTGGATGAAAAGTGTAATCTTTCCGTGTTAGTAAAACAGAAATGAAAAACAGTGGCCACTAGCGATGAACGAATATTCAGACGCTATGTTCGACGCATTTGTTATAATGGTTCAGTAACTTACCCGCACAGAAGAATTGAATATTGGGGCCTCGAGGCCAAGTTAGACACTGTATTTGGGACAGTCAATGTGACATAATGCTCACATGTTGGATGACAATTCTGTATCAACACAGTTTTAGCCTAATGATGAAGATTTTTTTGTTTTTGAATTGCTTTTCAGTAGTTTCAGACAATAGCCAGTAGAGGGCACTGCTTCCATTAAAATGAAGAAGTTTCAACATTCATCTCCTCCTTGCTCATAGTCATTGCCTACCCCTTTCCCTAATGACTCCTTTCTACCAGTAACTCGGTAATATAGTATATTACTTGTCATGTATTACAGACGTGTTTTTCACTATTGCTGTGCGAATAACACACACATACACACACACACACACACACACACACACACACACACACACAGTATACAGTAGCCTATATGGGAGAGATGAAGTATTGGAATATTGGATTAGCATACGAGGTGGAAAGGCCAATACTTTATGCTGTATAGCTGCAGATGAATGTACTTCTGAGCTCTCTCAGATTCTCAAAGAATGCATTTCCATACTTAATGGTTCTCGCAGCGTGTCTAAAAGTAGCAAATCACCCCGGTCGTCCATTTCAACGTCAGCATTATAGACTGTTACTAATTCTTTTTAAAAGTCGTATTGCAGTATTCACTTCAAGCGACTCTGAGTGCTCACTCGCCACAATTAATCCTCCTCCTCTCCGCTCTAACGACACTCACAGTCAAAGTCAGCCTCTCAGGGCCACCCATTTAGCTCCACTGGAGTGTTGTGAATAATCGGACTGATCCATTTCTTGCACCATTCATCTTCTCTTCTTTGTCTAGTGCTTTCAAATCCCTGCCCCTAAATCGTGCCACAGGATGTGATCATTTAATTAGGTAATTCATACTGGTCCCACACTGTGGTGTGTTAGTCGAGAATAGGCCTACTTTGTGTGCTTACAAGCTGAATGAGTTAAGTATCCATCCGCATGCAGAAAACAACAAAGCAACACACTGATCAATGCGAAAGACTGTAACACAGTCCTCACCAGTCAATGCAGTTGTGCATTATATTACTAAGTGCCTTTGGTAGTCATCTGTCTGAGCAACTGTCTGATTTCAAAGCATACCTGTACCCCTCAAGGAAGAAAAGGTTGTTGTTATGGCATTTTCAATCCACTCACCTATAGTGTGTGTGTGTGTGTGTGTGTGTGTGTGTGTGTGGTGGGACATTCCATCCCTCTTAAAGGAGGCCTTTTTTTCTCTAAATAACTTAGTAGTGTGATCATTTTGAAGGAAACTCTGGTAGGACACAAAGGGACCATTTTCAACTGCTTTCCTGAAGTTAGTCATCGAATGCGACAATGCAGCATTAGTCAATGCCTGACTGTATTAACCTTGATTGGCATAAACGTCACATGCGTCACACAACATTTGTGAGTACAAAGAAATAAGTCGCACATTATGGTCTGTACAGTGGGCGAACAAAATCTTCTCAGTATGGCTGGTGAACGATGTACTGTATTCACAAAAGGTGCTCTGATAATCAGAGGAAGTCGAAATCTTACAGGGTTAGCTGATGATCTGTACAGCTGTAGAAATAATGGATAAAGCCAGTCAGTGCCCGGCAAGACCTTGACAAACACTCAAGAGGATGCTGAACAAGTACTGATGCTCTAAACAAATGTCCTATATGATATGAAAATGCAATGCTCTGTTTTATCGCCTCTATATGGAATCGTGTGCTCATAGAAAGCATATGGTTGTCTGAAGCGTGTGTCCTTGAAGAGTCCCTCTGAAGCGCAATCAGACGCTTTGGTGGGCATAATAATGGCCATATGTGTGCAGTAGCATGGAACATACTTGCTCACTTTTAAGGCTAAATGAGGAAATGTCTCCTGCTGTAGCCTATATTGCGTGCGCTGCAATTAATGAGCTGTGAAGCAGGAGGAATGGTGCCATCCCAGTGAAAGATGCTTTTATGATGTGACCATTTTTTTTAATTATGCGATCATTTAAAAAATATCTATACAATTTCCCATACAAAAATGTAAAACATGTTCCTAAAGGATATGTCTGTTTTATTATGATTATTGTTATTGTTATTGTTATTGTTATTATTAATAATAATAATAAAGTCACTACTACTTCCACTGGAACTACTACTAGTACCACTACCATTAGGCTACTATTATTATTAATGGTTAAAAAAAAAAATCGTACTATTAGTGTTTACACATCTTTGGATATCGTAATCATCCAGTCGCTTCTCTCTCTGCAAATCCTCAGTCTGAGCCTCCAAAGCCTTCACCATGTTCAAAGTACTGCTGTAGTATCACATCCTCCCCTGGCCTGCACCCTTATGCCTTGTGGAAACAAATTAAAGACTGATGTATGAGATATTGAGCTTTAATATTTCTAGACAAAAGACGAAGACTTATAGCAGTTGTCAGTATCATGCAGAAAAACCTTCAAATAGAGAGCAGAGCCTTGATGGTGGTTGACATGCTGTGTGTTAAATGTCACGCAATAAGTAGCCTTGATCCCACCAAAGCATTGCTCATTATCATCAGCAGGCCTGGTTCACTGGGAGGTCTTTTAAAGAGCTTATCTCTTGTTTTTCAGGTAATGTCATGTAGTTCATGAGTGTCACAACGTGGACACCAGCTGTTCCCAAACAGACGCTTCACTTTGGATTAACAGTTTCTCTTGCCTCCGTTGTCTCTGACAGTAGGTATGAATCTTTTAATATACAGTATGTACAGGTAGTAGACTAAAAATAGATTTACCTATACATTTATGTAGCCTATACATACATATACGTAAATACGTAAATGACCTGCCACCCCCCACCCACTCACCCTATAGACCATTTCAGGTTCTAGAACCTGAAACGGTCTATATGTAAACCCATGGAACAATAATGCGGTATGTCTGTGTACCGTATTAACAGTACTTGCCGTATTCAGGAGATGAAGGCAAAGAAAAAGTTTACAAGAAGAAACTTAATGGCTCTTCATTTCTGGGTTGAGTGACTTGAAACAATATAGCTGACACAACATCTCCCGTGTGGAAAATACCTGTGGGGTAAAAGGCTCCTGTTTCATTTTAGTAACTCTTAAGGGGTTGGCCTAAGGCACAATACGCCTCCAGTACTTCCTAGTTCATTAGATTTTCTCTGAGCCACATATTACTTCCTACCCTACCCCCCTTATCTCATCGCAGTCTATCTTGCACCTTAAAATGACAGCAGCATCAGCCAAACTGATTAAATTCAGATCAGCCGTCATAAGATCTAAATCTAAACATACCGCGGTGACCTCTAGATATGTAGAGAACTCTCTTCCCCGTCCCATCCTCTCCATGTTCCTTCTCTTATTCTGGTTTTCCTCCATGGTGTCTGTTCCAGAGTTTAACAGTGCCACGTTAATTGCATTTTGAGTAGAGAGCTGTGACTAGATCTAGCATGCGTGATAATGTGTGCGGACTACTGTAGGCCTAAAAGCCTGTAGGCGGTGTCCACTATATCTCACTCCCACAAGGGGCGGCTGGAGAACTTACAACTACTGTGTTTCCAATTGCCAACTGATATTCTCCACAGAGTCCAGCACCACTGGAATAGCTGATTTAATGACGAAAACTGGTCTTCTTTCGGCACAGCCATAATGAACAAATCATACCCCTCTGATCTCAGCATGTACATAGTTACTCCATGAGTTTCTGAGATACAAACTGCACGATCAAAAACAGCTGTCTGTGGTACAACGTATCTCCACAGATAACGAATGCTTATGTAAGATCCTTTTTTTTTGTGTCCAACACTATACTCTTGCTCTCATACCGGCCCGGTCCCAAAAAAAAAAAAAAAAGAAAGAAAAAGAAAGAAAGAAAGAGTCTTTTCCAAGAGATTTTCCAAGTTGGAAAAAGGAGAGACTTAGGTCATTTCACTGCACCTGGTGCCCTGCACTGAGAGTGAACTGTAGCATAGGGGAGCAGTAATTAGAATATAATGAGGGGGAGCTACTGTGCATGCGCCTCGCTGAGCTTCAGGGGATCACCACTTGAAAGGCCAGAATCATCTCCCTGTGAAGAGCGGGGAGCTGGAAAAGCAGCGGTTGCACATTCAAAGACTCTTTTTCTTCTCCAGACAGTAATGATTTACGTTCCACACTAGTGCAGTGTGCACTCTCTATCTCTATCTCTCTCTCTCTCTCTCTCTCTCTCTCTATCTCTCTCTCTCTCTCTCTCTCTGTTACCCACCGGTCCTTGCAAATTAGATGAATAACTGCATGAAGTAAACATCTGAGAATTCTCTTCTCTCGCTGCTACAGAAAACAACTTCGCTTTAGTCTAGGTGAAATTTGTATATTTTTTTGGAAATGTACCAAAAAGACTTGGCCTCAACCCCATCAAACTAAATATTGCATCTCAAAGCTACAGGAATAGGGTTTGTTTTTTGCTGATAATTGACTATAACTGTGTTCCCAGAGTGAATGCCAGGGTCAGCCATTATTGCCTGCTGAAGATAGAGCCTTCTCAGAGTGCCAGTTTAAAGGCATTATTTGCCCCCAAATGCTTTTAAAAGGATGTGCCAGAAAATTAGGCTTGTTTGCCATATATCCCATCTGTTAGATAAGAAGAGGACACTTACCTTTCTCTTCAAAAGGGACTACACTCCCCTGGAGTCTGGCACCGTCAGCCGAGCTTAGCATTATCATTGGAAGCGTATTGGATCAGTTAGCCTATTCAGATCCCTGGACCTATTGGGTGAGCTATAGGCTAATTGGTCCCATCCATTTTCAGTGATTATGCTAAGCACAGCTAGTGGCAACAAAAAAACATATTTTGCACACATGCTTTGATGAGACTAGTAGGCCTATGTAGCCTCTTATTTAAGTGAATGAAAGTATTCTGTTCATTAGCGGAACACTTTTGTATCCTTCTTGCAACTCTTTACTGTTAAAGGAGAAGTTTGGTGTGAATCAATCCATAGTCACTGAATGCTGTTTATAGGAAAAAGAGAAAAAAATTGATGCAACATGGGCTGAATAATCAGCAGGGCAACTAACACTAGTAAATGGGGCATAGTGACTTGCTTTCAGTTTCATTTCGCTATGCCCCATTCAGTTAGCAATGGTTATTTGTTTATAACTCTGCTTATGTTGCGTCATTTTTTTCGTTCTTTTTTCAAGAGACAGCTGTCAGTGAGCTCTAAGAACAGGGCTATGGATTGATTCACACCAAACTTCTCCTTTAACACAATTATATCTGAACAGGGGGCACAAGACAACATGAAATAGTGCGATTCTGCCTGCTGACATCCCTGATGGTGCACTGCACATAAGCAAAAAAAAAAAAAAAAAGTGAAAGCCAAAGTCAATCTGAACGACCTGCTCCTAAATGAGTTCATCTCCGTGCGTAAACAGAGATGAACTGCCTTCCGACAGATCCAGGGCTCAGGCGCAGGCATGGGCACAGGCCTACGGGAAGGGGAGCAGGAGGATAGGCTAATTGCAGAGCCACTTCCAAAGTCACCAGAGTTGTGGCTGCTAGGTGTGCAGTTGGGCAGAGGCGCCATCCGTCACGCTGGGGGTGTGGAAGGCTCTGCCACTGACGGGGGGGCGTCGTTAGCCCCCTGCTGGCAGCCTCCTGGTCGGCCCTCCCTGCATTCGTCTTCATTAAAGATCCCCCATGCCTGGGACCCGGGGACCAGATGGCCATTATCGAGCCCACCCAGTCCCCCGAGAGTCTACCTGGAGGACAGAGTGTCATCACCTCGACCCCATCGATGCACTTTTTTGGAACGGGAGTGCGGGATGGATAAGGCCAAATGCCACCCGAATCCTGAGCCGAGATAGCCTCTTTATGATGGCTGGGTTTCGAACAAGTGCGTTCTGGAAGACTGCGACATCCAGTCGTCTACATAAAAGATTTTAGTCTACACAGCAACTGATTGTGTGACTGCATTCCAAAATGTTTCTCTTTTTTTTCCTCAGACTTCCATGACAAAAAGAGTTTGAAAACTTCAGTAGTCAGTCTGAGGCTCAGACTAGCAGAGACTGCTGCTGTGAGAAGAATGACTTGATGATGTCCTCCAAACTTTTACTCTTCTCTCTGCTTGGTGCCCAGGGACTCACAGTGGACTGGCATTTCGCTGAGCAATCTATCTACTTGAAAAAGAGACCACCCTGTAGTTTCTGAGACAACTGACAGATTTGGCTCGAGCAGGAGCAGGTGGCTCTACGTGGGAGCATCAGGTACATATCAGGATCAGATGCCATTTGGTTGCTAGGCAATAACATGGAAGGGTCAGTTTCTGGTGTGTAGCTCAAATTTGATTCAAATTTCTGTGACTCAAGGGTGTCAAGTATTAGACTGATGGATTTCCTTCCTACAAACCGTCACAACGCTGAATTGACTTGATGATGAAATGAAGGATGCCTGCCATGGTGGAACCCTTGTGGTGAGTTTGGTGCAAAGTTTACATCGGTTCATGAGATAAGAAAAAAACGGCACACACCTCATAAGAAGTACAACCTGTGAAGTATTTGTATGAATTTACAGGTAAATGAGTAATGTTGTTAGTGTGCTAGAGAAGACTTTTAGACTAGTTTTTAAACTGGGTTTGTGGATCTGTGCTGCATTGCGAGGCCGGAGCTCAGAGCAACAGGGCAGCTGTGACACCTGTGTGTGATGTCAGTTCGTGCCACTTCATTCTGTTGACCTGGCACAGGAGAGTTGAAAGACGGACCAGATTTTTGGGGGCCTTTGAAGTTGAAAGTAAAAGCTAAGCCCTCAGAGGCTTTCTACACACACACACACACACACACACACACACACACACACACACACACACACACACACACACACACACACACA
>JASCQY010000078.1:11623496-11629436 GCA_030264315.1 Sardinella tawilis | reverse complement strand
TCTCCTCTCCTCTCCTCTCCTCTCCTCTCCTCTCCTCTCCTCTCCTCTCCTCTCCTCTCCTCTCCTCTCCTCTCCTTCAGGCCCGGCACTCCTTCCTCTTCTTCCTCCTCATCCTCCTCTTCCTCCTCCTCCTCTAAACCAAACAACACAAACAGCACCACCCAGTCCTCCGAGGCCAAGCCCGTGCAGCCTCCCGTTACCACGGCAACATTTCCCGTCTCGGAACCTGCCCCCTCCTCAGGCTCCTCCACTGGGTGGGCGGACTTCAGCTCTGCGTGAGTAACCATGACAACGCCGCAGCGCACTTGGGGTGATGTCATCACAGAGTCATGCTGGAGACTGCTTAGTCATGATCCGCATGTCAGACATCTCAGTGTGCACCACACAAGGGAGAACCTATTTCTAGATTCTGTGTTTCAACCATATTATTTGTGTAGGAATGTGTGTGCTATGTGTGTGTATGTGTGTAATATTGTGTGTATGTGTACAGATGGCAGTCGTGTGATCAGAGTGAGCCTCCAGCTGATGGCTCTGACCCGTGGCCGTCTCAGGCATCTCTGTCAGTGGCCAGCAGAGGGCGCTCTCTCCACCAGAGATCAGCCTTCACCAGAGCCACCCTCAACACCGCCAACCCCTCACCCATACTGGGACAGGTATGGCCTGTGTGTGTGTGTGTGTGAGGGTGAGAGAAAGTGAGTGTGAATGTAAGAGAGGAGTGTGTGTGTTAGAGAGAGAGAGAGGGAGAAAGAAACAGAAAGAAAGGGGGAGAGGAAGAACAACACAAGCAGTCCGTCAGTAAGTCCTCATATATTCGGTGTCATCATGTGTGAAGAGGGGAGGAGGTGGCCCCTAAAGCCCCTATCTGTGATGCTCCCTAGCGGTGGAATATCTGAACACTGATTGGGTTGGCTATGACAAACGTGTGTGAGGAACTACACACAGCCCTCCTCCGCCACATCTTTTTTTTTATTACCTGCAAGTTTACCTCTCTTCCCCTATCACAGCCATTTTCAGTGACAGCCTACCTGGCTACTTGGGCAGCCTACATGCTCAGACTCTTCTGATTAGAGGAATAGGCCAGTCATCCACTGTTGAGCGTGCTTCACTGGTGACATGAGGCTTCACACACTAGCATAAGAAAAAGCAGCCTTGAAAAACCTTCAAAGGAAGGACTCGGCATTTGATGGAATTTTGAAGTATCCTTGTGGAACAGTGCTTGGCGAGGTACAATGACGTGGAATCCTCAAAAAAGTAACCGATAAGGATGCTTCCTCGGGCTTTGAGAAACAGTGATCTAGTCATCTCCACGTGCACTTCTCTCTCTCCTCATTACAGAGCTTTCGTAGTTTTGAATAACAGCCTGCTGGGTTATTTATGGGACTCTGAAAAAATGGAGCATCTCGCCCAGGTTAGGTGAAACACTGGGTGCCGGAAGTGACTGGGTTGCCTAGTAACAATGTCAATCGACCTACTAATATATAGCTTAAAACGATTTTAAAATATTTTTAGAAAATTGATACTCAAATTGGAGGGGAAACGCCCCCACACGCCCCTCTGCCGTAGGTTTTCATTCAATTCTGTAACTGTAACTGTAACTGTAATCTCGAGAATCTGCAAGACTGACCGTTAAATGTACCTCCTTTAGTAATGACCCGGGCGGTACGCCCCATTTCTTCTGCCCCGCTTACTTGTGTAGGCTACGTCCTCAGACTCCTTCTGTGAATATATGAATTGGCCAGTCATATCTACTCATGTCCAAGTCTGCCTCTCAACCCCCCTATCACAGAGCCCCTCGTTTTGGGTCTCCAGTCCCTGGCTTCTTGTGCAGGCTCCACCCTCAGTCTCTTTTGATTACAGTGTGCTGTATGAATAGGCCAATCACCTACTCCCTTATCACATAATGGCCCAATCATATTACCCTCCTACCCCTATCCACCCCCCAGGGCCAGCGCGCGGAGGGCGTGTGCGTAGAGGCGGTGTACGGCTGGCGGGGGAAGCAGGGGAACCACCTGAGCTTCAGTAAGGGGGCCCACATCCGCCTGCTGGAGCTGCAGGACCTCTGGTGCTTTGGGGAGTTCCAGGGACGCCGCGGATGGTTCCCCAAGTCCTATGTCAAACTCATCCCCACCAGGTACCCAGTGTGTGTGTGTGTGTGTGTGTGTGTGCGCATGCACGTGTGCGTACGTACGTGCGTGTGTGTGTGTGTGTGTGTGTGTGTGTGCAGTTTCATGTGATATGCGTGTGTTGGCGGTGTGACGAAGACTCAAGTAATCTGATAGAGAAGAAAATAAAAACTCTGCTGGCCCTTCAGGAATTGTGTTTTTTGTTTTAGTTTTATTTTGTCGGGGGATTGAGCCAAGGCGGGAGGTGTTGGTTGTCAAGGTGGCCACATTAATTTGAAAACGCTGAGGGAAGCCTGTTTGGGTGTGTGTGTACTGCATGTGTGTTTGTGTGTTTCTGTGTGTGTGTGTATATTTATGCGTGTAATCTGTTTGTCGCTAACAGTTCCGAATCAGCTGCTCCTGACCCTCCAACCTCTCCGAGCTCCGCTCGACGTGCCGATACAGGGGAAGGTGGGTTAACAAACATACACACACCCTGCACCACTCTCGGATGTGTGTGTGTGTGTGTGTTTGTGTGTCAGGACATAAGGGGGGGGGGGATCGTAGATTAGATATCACCAAACAACCTACCGTGAAAGTCATTGCATTCTCAATGCGTCATTCTGTCTTTTTATTCCCAGAATTCATTGCGATGTTCACCTATGAGAGCAGTGAGCCAGGCGACCTGACCTTCCAGAAGGGTGACATCATCACTGTGGTGAAGAGAGAAGGCGATTGGTGGACTGGCAGCCTCAAAGACAGGACAGGAGTCTTTCCGTCCAATTACGTGAGAGCCAAAGATGCCAAGGTTAGTCCACCAGCTACATTTACTGAACTCAAAGCTTTGTTTCATAGTTATAGCAATTAAGTATTATTGAAATATTGAAAAAATATTTGATGTAATACAGTTTTGTATCCATCTTCTGCCTGCAGCGAGATCACAACTATGCTGTTATTTTCTGTTAACACATACAGCATGTCAGCTTGTCCTTTTGTGTAAAAAAACATGAGATTTTACACACACACACACACACACACACACCTCTCTCTCCCCCTCTCCCTCTCAGGGTCTGTGTCCCTCAGGAAATGCTGGAGTGGTCGGCCGTAAACCCGGTGAGTTTTAACATAATGTCACTGCCTGCTGACTACGACTGCTGTGAAGGTTGTTTAAATATTTTATTTCCCACTCTGGTTCTCTCATCTTTCTTACATGCGCTCTCTCTCTCTATCTCTCCCTCCTTCAGAGATGGCTCAGGTCATTGCTCCGTACTCGGCCACAGGAGTGGAGCAGCTCTCTCTCTTACCAGGACAGTTTGTCTGCATCAGGAAGAAGAACCCAGAGGGGTGGTGGGAGGGAGAGCTGCAGGTACACACGCACACACTCTCACACATGAACACACACACACACACACACACACACACACACACACACACACGCACACACTCTCACACATGAACACACACACACACACACATTGCATGCTGATTCGATTTCTTGTGTCCTCAGACCCAGGGGAAGAAGCGGCGGATTGGCTGGTTTCCGGCCAATTACGTGAAACTCGTGAGTCCACACAGTGGCGTGACCACGCCCACTGGGAGCACCTCCCCCAAACTACACGTACACAAGCCAGGTACACACACTGCTCAACTACAGAATGCACTCTGTGTAGGGCTGTGCGATATATCGAATATACTCGATATGTCTCCGAAATGAATTTGTGATATACTCAAAATTAGTATATCGCAAGTATCGAGTATTAGGCTATGACTTGGTAAGCACGTTCCGTAAGCGCCATTCCTAGTACCACCAATTATCAGAAATACTGTTCTTTCTTAATAGCCCTAATATTCATGTTAGTAGAAATTTGAAAGGGACACACTGGCGGAGATCTATTGTAGGCTCTATGTCTGCATGTGCAGGAGTGAAACGTTGTGTCAGAGAATATTTCACGTCAGTCGCTTCCAGCTGGAGTTAGGGCAATCTTTTAGTTTTGACGATTTTGCCTTTACAATGGGAGTGCTCTAGTCCAAAATGCTATTTCGAAACCACTTAGAATGTTCGAATACTCACGAAACTTCCCACTAAGTATTATCAGGGTCTCTACTCATGAACTTCAGCATAGACAACGTTGTTGGCGCACTCAAAGCTTAGTAAAACGAATGTTTGTGAAGACAGTGCTTACCGGTAAACTTTGTCGCCGTCATCTTCGCCATCGAGTCACATTAAAAGTCCATCTCCGAAAAGGAATGAACACAGGTAATTAACTGAAATTTCACTTTTAAGGGAATGAATGACTAGTTTACAACTTAGCTGGTCATAGAAATAGGGTAGGAAAATGTTTTCAGCCTACATTGAATTCTCGTGACCCAAAACATGATGGTGTGTTCAGTGATGGACTTTTAATGTGACGTTAGAAAAAGATGGCGGTCGGAGGAAGTTTTAAAATGGGTAAGCACTGTCTCCGGAAAAATTCGCTTTGAGTGCGCCAACAAAATTAAGATTTCATGGGATCCTGCAGCGTAGATTTCAAAATATTGAGATATATATCGTATATCGTATCGTGAAATGAAGAAAATGTATCGGGATATTCATTTTTTTTCCATATCGCACAGCCCTAGCTCTGTGTGTGTGTGTGTGTGTGTGTGTGTGTGTGTGTGTGTGTGTGTGTGTGTGTGTGTGTGCGTGTGTGTGTGTGTGTGTGTGTAAACCCCTGTGGCTAGAAGTGCTGATTGACAGGGCTGTTCACAGGTGCTAGCTCATTTACCTGGGAAGCACCTGTCTAATCTAATGGGCGGGTCTTCCCGTAGCATTTGAAAGTCTATCTGATAACAGAGCCCCACAAACGCACCAGTGGATGATACGCTATTATGTCTCTGTGATCTTCTGCCTTTGCCCGCCCTGTGGACACAGAACTACCGTATAGCAGCTAAGTGCTCTGATTGTGTGTTCACACCAAGAGCGACTGAATCTGCAAAATCACCAGAAGATATTCACTTTGTACATAAGCACTCACTCACTCACTCACACACAAACACACACTCACTTACACACTCACTCACTCCAACTCACTGCAAATGAGCCATGGCGTGTTTTTGACTGTAAATAAAATGTCAATGGGCACGTCATGAGCGATGAGAGCGACAAGACCCGACACAGATCTTTTAGAGATGATTCTTACAATGCCCCTACAAGAAAGTCATCTTCATCGAAGAATTTCGCCATATGCGGTTGTGCAAGTGTGTTGTTGTGCGTGTATACGTTTATACGTCTATACAAGTTATGCAACCAAGCCACAATGTATCAACACTACAAACAACAGGACCAAGTCTGTCAAATGTCACCTCAAGAATGTTACAGAAATCACGAGCCACCCAAGTAGATTTGTCCCTGTATATAAAAACCAGTTCTTTTAAAACATACCCTGTATCCTGTATTCTGGTCATTAAAGGGTAGCTGGCTATCAGACATGTCTGTGAGGGGACAAAAACAAGTGTAATGTTGGGGGGCCAAGGAGAGCTTGTCCCTGGGTGTGCTCCAACTGCATGAGCCTGTTTCTTCCACACCATGTTTAGACACAAGCGGAATGATAAAGCACCCACCCTCCAGCCATTACACTGCCTGAGTCTTCCCTTCATTTTTTCTCTCTCTCTTTCTCTCTCTCTCACTCGCTCATTTTCTCTTCTTTCATACACACACACACAAATCATTCTCTCTCTCTCTCTCTCTCTCTCTCTCTCTCACACACACACACACACGCACATGCACACACACACACACACACACACACACACATACGCGCGCACACACACACACACACACACGCACACACACACACAC
>JASCQY010000078.1:11618496-11620996 GCA_030264315.1 Sardinella tawilis | reverse complement strand
CTGAGAGACGGCCTGGCCCAAGGGTCCCCACTCCTTCAGAAAAGGCCCATTTGTTTTGGCAGCCTTGGCCATACACTGTGAGGGCTAAACGAGAAACAGCTGCCCCGGTGCGGTGGTCGGGACGGGGAGGGGGACACCAGCGAAACACCGCCGTGCTCTGGAACATGGAACCTTTCCACACACACACACACCCCTCTACTCGTATCCCCCTCAAACACACACACACACACACTCACACACACACAAGCATACACCCACCCCACACCCTGCCTCTGTCATTTGACTGCATTCACAGAAAAAATGATGCTGACATGGCATATCCCACATAATGTAGCATTCCCAGTCTCTCTGCCCTTTCTGAGTGACGTTAGCCAACAACGTGCTAAAACCTACTGTGCCACTGCATGCCACTGTTGACGTCATTGTGGTGCTCAGCTGACATGGCACGGCATTTCTGAATGTCAGCCTTACGGTACGCCAAGCTTCAACTGATTCCCCTTGACGGGACTAAACCGAAGAATTCAATCAGAGGAGTGTGAACACTCAAGAGTTGTGAAGAGAAAACATGGCTGTCAGCTAGGCATCAGGAGAATTCAGCTGAGCCAATTAGAGAAAGGGGAGCAACTCAAGGAATTTCCACAAGGATGTGCGGAGACAAGGCTCATCTGTCGGCTGCCTCTGGGCCGCCGTTATCTTCAGATTACTGACCTTGAAACTTGAAGCAGCGCGCTCCGTGGGCGGCTCGAGTGGGCCGGCTTTATCAGTCCGCCATGACTTGAGCCGACCGAGAACCTTCTTGTGAAGGCCGTTTGTGAGAGTCGAAAAAGCACTTCTGGAAAATTCCATGACTGTAAATTTGACTTCAATGAAATGGTGGGCATGAACTCAGGAATGCGCAAAGCTACTGATGCACTAACAGACAGAGGAGTCTTCTAGAATAAGCACAAGATAAAAACTAAGACTGTGATGATTAAGGCAAATAAATAGAACATTTTTAGGATCAGATATTTAAAATAAGACATGGCATTATGGCAGAAAGCAATGATAGAGCAGGAGGAGAGCCTTAGAAAGAGAATCGTGTGTTTGAAAGACTTAAAAGGGTGCTGCTATCACAGTATACTTTCTCTGATGTGCACACAGTACTTTATTTTCTATCTGTTCCCTTCCAAGGAGCAACTCGATGGCTATAAAAGATTCATGCAGGTGAGGAAAACATGAAATCAATTGGAGTATAGATGAGGGGACGACACCAGTGGTTCAAGAGGGGGCTGAGTTTCTATGCTGGGATTAGATTACACTGCGTGTCCACTGCTCAATAAGCAATTACTATTCAATACCAACTGTGGTTAAAACTACAGCATTGATCTGCTTTAAAAATTGTCCCGTACAAATGAACGTCCCACAGGTGCTTGTTGAATGGTGATTTTATCACTGAGACAAACCAAACCACAGTGGGATAAAAGCATCACATGAGAATCAGAATCAGTTTTATTGGCCAAGTATAACTAGATATATGTATAAGGATTTTGACTTCAATAGATGTTATCTCTCTCAACATGTAGACATGTATACATACATACATACATACACACATGCGTACACTATAAACATGTATATGTATAGGAGACATTTAATAAAACACATGGTGTACCGTATGTAATGAGACATCTCTGATAATGTTGTCTTTTTCCACACACACACACACACACACATAATGGCAGAGCCCCAGTGCTAAGCCTGGCCTGAGCCTAAGAACCTACATGTAAGTTTCTCTAAGAGACACACAGTAAGTGACATGAACCAGCCATTCATTCAGACCGTGTCATTGCTTTGAGACTTCAGGGATTAGGGATTAAGATTAAGTAAGATTTAAGGGGGATATTGCAAGGAGCCTATCAGTTCCTTTTTTAAAATTTTTTTTAAATAGAGTTAGAGTGTCCAGTGGCGCAGCATATGATGACGAGAGAAGGCTGGGAATGGACAAGCAATCATGTGGAGCAATGGTGGCTGGCATCAGCAGATCACCAGCAGGGCTGAAGGCATGCGTGTCCAGTCAACACCACACCACACCACACCACACCAGACTGGGGGCTTCCAGTGCCTCTGAGCCAGCGCATGTGGCAATGTTAGTCTTTGCCCACTCGCACGCATGTGTCAAAGGGTTTATGTTTGTTTCTGTGTGTGTGTGTGTGTGTGTGTGTGTGCTTGTGTTTGTGTTAGTGTATGTGTGGGCATGTGTGTAAAAACTGTATTTGTAAGTGTGTGTGTTTGTGCGTGTGTGTGTCCGTGTGTGTGTGTGTGTGTGTGTGTGTGTGCTTCAGCTTGGGAGCAGAATTGCTTTTACAGCTTGACGCCCAACTGTGTGTTTAACAAGTGAATGCATTTTTCCCCCCATCTACACACACCCCCCAAAGAAGGCCACTCGGCTCACACACACACACACACACACACACACACACACACACACACACACACACACACACACACACACACACACACA
>JASCQY010000078.1:11503770-11524397 GCA_030264315.1 Sardinella tawilis | reverse complement strand
CAGATAGATAGATAGATAGATAGATAGATAGATAGATAGATAGATAGATAGATAGATAGATAGATAGATAGATAATGCATGACATAAAGTTAACCTGTAGATGGGGTATAAGAAAATCGACTATTTTACTAAGGAGTCGAATTAATGGCTGCATTAGAAAGGATTAAGCAGATAGTCTAAGTTTCATGTAGTTTGTGTTATTCCAGCCTACTTACAGGCTAATTACTCTATAATTTATCCCTTGATACTTTTTGTTACACTGTTCTTACCTACTCCTTACCCATCACAGGTGGTAATCTCAAATGTGGCTGGGTAACGTTAAGTTGTAGAGTGTGAAAGGAGTGGTGTGGAAGTGTGTACAGTAGAATGGGCCTGATCTCATTGGTATCTGCACAGCTGTTTGTAGATTCACTTCCCCCTTCAAAACAATAAAACTAACTAAGCATCGTAATTAAATTAAATACTCTTTAACAACTGGGTAAAAACTCAGACACACATCATTGATGTGATATAGACCCACCTACAGTATCTGGTAAAATGTGTTTTTCTGTGATCCTGTACTGCCCTCCAGTGGCAATAAACAGAACAACAATAATGCAGAAGATGAACATGGACCTATTTTTTCCCAAAAAAAGGAAAAGGAAGGTATAGCAAACATTTTATCCCAAAAAAAAAAACTGTGTGGGATATTGAATCCTGTAAGTGACACTGAAAAATAAGAAAGACTTGGGAATTCTTTGGAAAATCATATGGCTTAAAGTCATAAGGAGCGTCCAAATTGGAATGATTAGCAAAGTCTGTCTTGGTCTTTGCCGTCAACATGTTTAATAATAAATTTAGTAGGCAAATTCCACCCAAAAAAGGGACAATGATTGACCACAAGTATTTTGCCAACCCAGGCCTAATGGAAATAAAACACACATTAGCACTAAATGCAATGGAGTAATAAGTATGTGTGTGCGTTTATTCAGGCAGAGCCATGAGGGAGCCAAGGCTGGTCTTCAAAGAGGTCAATGATGCGGTGCCAAGAGCAGGGAGTTGCATGAAAAGCATGCTGTTGCTTCACGTCCATGCGCGCGGAAATGAGAACAGCTCTAAGGTCACGGGTCGCATCCAGGATTAGCCGGGTTGAGTTCCAGGTCGTTGGCCAATGATGGCCCAGTGTAAGACCTCAGTCATAAAACGCCCAACAGCATCAGTGTTTACGCAGGTTGGAGAGAGTTTCCTACTGTAGGTCTTTTACCAGAACATAGGCCTACTAGGAAATGTGTGAAGAATCAGACGAGCTTGATAAATATAAACACAGTCTGACATTTAATCAATGACGCCCAAGCTTGATCCTAGTTTATTGAAGTTTCAGGGCAGAGAAAAATCTGTGGTGCTTCGCGGTTGACTAAACAAAGCCAGCAATCTTTCAACTGCTGTCTGACTGCACAAGAGTGAGATAACAGCTCACCCCCACCTACAGCACTGTATGCTTCTCGATTACTGTAGCACAGGTGCCTCTCCCTGACTGTGTCTCTCTGCTCCAAAGACACACCTCACCAAAGCAGCTGATTATTTACCTCTCAGCGTTGCTCTGCAGAGTCCCAGACATCTCTAGAGACGGGAACCGTCTGGAGCATAAAACAAGAGATGAGATGAGCACAGGCTTCTCTCATTGTTCCTGGAAGTACAAAAGAAATGTTATGTTATGGCTATTTGGCAGATGCTTTTGTGCAAGGCACCTTCGATACAAGCACAACATTATCATTTTAAAAATTGCTTCAAATGTTGAAAAGCCAACATAAATCGTAAAATAAGGGTACCAGTCAATAAACATCATAATGTAATGTCAAATTACTAAATAAGGAGTTCTGATGTGTACTCAGAATTAACTTCTACCAAGATGTTTTGTTTGTTTTGTTTTGTTTTGTTTTTTTAATTAATAAAACACATTGTTGACACCCATCAAAGCTACTTGCTGTCTTTGCTGCTGTAGCTATATGTTGTATCTTGTCCTATTACAGTCATTTTTGCTTTAACTGTTGTATGTTGCTCTGTGTTTTGTATGTTGTCCATGGTAGCATTTGAAGTTCTCCTTGGGGGAGTATTATAATTAATTCTATTCTCTCCAATGGCCTTTTACACACATTTTTGAGAGGGTCAGGAAATTATTAGTCTAAACTATTTCACACACAACGTAAAGCGATGCTTACACATGGACAGACAGACAGGTTGTCTTGTTTTGGTCTATGTTTGGACTACAGTGTTTTGTCACATACTGGTCAGACACAACAAGCTGCTCGTCTGGTATGAAATTCATCTTCTGGAATGTCAAACAGTAACGGCAGTGGAAACGATGGCATTGATCTTTGGTTCACATCTTTGTGCAAGTATGAGATGAGTGGCTCTCACACAATCAGTCTCAACACAGGCCTCTACTCTATGTGGCCTGCATGCAATACTAATGAGAGATATTCAGAGAAATACTCACTCCACTGAGATACTGTACTCACTCCAACGCCAATCTTCATCAAAATTCAATTAACTTCACCATCATCACGATAAAGTCCCTAAAGATCTCATATCTCAGCTGGCATCACTGCTACTGTGGATCATAAGAAATGATCCTCACCACTGGAAACATAGAGAGCATCCTAAAAGCCACCACATGATTTGTCTGCACTGGAGGAGTCATCTGGCATTACAGTCAGTAGGCTTGCTTCAGTGTGGCTGTAGGGAGGAAAGAGACTGTTGCAATGTTATGAATGCTCAATGAAGTCTCAGGTCAAGGATGAGAATGTTATCACTGTCAAGAAAATGATATGCCAATGTTATATACTTTGTACTTGTATGTTTACTTTCTTTGTATTAAAGATGAATTGATATCATTAATATATTATAGCTGCTACTGTTGTTGTTGTTGTTGTTGTTACTAGTATTTCTGTATGTGTAATCCGTGATTTTGGCATTTAAGTATTATCATAATGTTTATATGTCACTTGACAAAAACAGTACTGTAGCCCATGTGAATAAAAACTATGCTAATGTTTTGAGCATTATTTTATTTTGGGGGGAAGGACTGGCTTCACAGGAGTTTGTACTAAAATACAATTTATTGAAATATATTATAAATATATCATATTTTATCAAAATAATGAAAAATGAAAGAAACAAAAATATATATTGAATCTTGACTCACAGGGCAGTCTGAAGTGGTGTCCCAAGGTTCAAAACCACAGTGGCCTCAAGAGGCACCTTGAAGCATCTTGACATTAATCAATGAAACGTAATTACTTGTTCACAAACTTACAATAGCAATGTCTCCTGTATGTATGGCTGACATTCTTCAATAGACACACAGAATAGATAGAATTGAATATATATATATATATATATATATTGATTCTAACAGAGCATTTCTTCACATGTCTCTTTCAAATAGGACATAAATCCATGCCAGTTTCTCAGATTTATTGTGACTTGCCATTGCCCCTGCAGGCTTGCGGGGTTATCTGGCCTGTCCTCATCTCCCCATATTAGTCTGTGCTGTCTGTTAGGTGTAGTTTGCCTTGGTGGGTTATCTTCCTGCAACAGATAATTGCTGTTTGTTTTGTGACAGTGCTATTATAGCAGACTGTCATATTCATGTCTCAGTCAGAGAAAACTGTCTGGCAAGGGGAACAAGGACACCACTTTTCTACAAAGACACACAGACAAAACACACACTCCCTCATTCCAAAGATACACACAGCACACGCTATGCAGGGTATATGCATTAAACATGTCAAACATAAAACATAAAACATAAAAACATTGGTTTGCTAACTGTACCAGACTTCAACAGGACATTTTGGTTATAACAAATAACAAGTATTAATGGAACAGAAAGCCTTTGTGTTGATCATTCAAACAACGAATTCTCCCCCCCCCCCCCCCCCCCCCCCCCAAAAAAAAAAAAAATCTACGGAAAAAACTCTACAAAGAGGCAAACTCACACACGTTCATATTATGAAGCAGAAAACGTTCCTTTATTCTGCATACAACAAATAAATCTGTGGCCATCTGAAAAACATAATTCTAGTATTGAAATATATATTACTTTGACAACACTGAAAGTGCAAAGTGACTACTGTTAAACCCTACTGTTTTAGCAGATTCATTTGAATTCATACAAAATATAATTACATTTTTAAAGGAATAATAATTAAAGCTGGATCTACCAGACCAATGAAGTATCCGAGCTATTCAAGCTATCCATCTACTGTAAGATACACAAACATGGATTCTTATTGTTCTGATGTTGTTTTGACATTTTATTAGAGTAACACTAGGCTATAGATACATGATTTGCAGAAAGCAATTGACCACTAAAAAGTGATCAGGTAACTTTCATGCCCCACCTCGTCAAAGAGGTCTTCATTCTTCAGAGAGCAACATTAACACCATAGACCCCCATATGAAAGAAAGTAACACACTTTCACCCAAACATTTACCTGTAGCATCCGCACATAGGAGTGACACACTACCTGCTGCAAAACACACACACACACACACACACACACACACACACACATGTGCGCACGCACGTACACACACACACACACACACACACACACACACACACAGAATGGCCTTTCGTTTTTTGGGCTGAGTCATACTGATACTGCACTGACATGTCCTTGATGTGGAAGCTTATGAACAGATGAAACGGTTGCACCAAGGTGCAGTACATGAAAGCATCACCTAATCTTACAATCAACACCACGGAACTATAATTATTGTACTGTGGTTGAAAAAAAGGAACTTGGAAATCAACTGCAGCCTGTTCAAATTGCAAGTGAAGTAGGCATACAGTAGTTCACAGTACGTACATGATGGCAAGATTAACGCGTTTTGTGTACAGTATAACAAAGAGGTGGGGGGGGGGGTGAGAGAAAAGGAGAAATTAAAAGGAAGAGGGAGAGAGACAGAGAGAGAGAGAGAGAGAGATAGAGAGAGAGAGAGAGAGAGAGAGAGAGAGAGATAGAGAGAGAGAGAGCGAGGGTTTCAGAAGATCATGAAAACCCTAAGCTTCCAAATGACTGCTCCAATTTATCCCGTGTGATACAGGAGTTCAGAGAGGACATGGTCCACAGAGTACACATCCCAGGGTTCCCCATGAAATACTGCCTTCGGCTTTCCTCCGGCCTCCGTCACTGGACTAGATTGGCAGCAGATTAACTAATAAACTAAATGGAATGGGGGGAATCGGTTGGTTGGAATTGGGTGGGGTGGGATGGGATGGTGGGGGAGGGGGGATTGTACAATACAAACACCATTTAGGACAGTTCAGTTCAGCCAACACCACCTTGAAATAGTTCATATTCCTGCACCTAAAGGATTGAAAATTGAACAGTCAAGCCAGCAATGTGGCCTCCATGGGCCAGGTAGGGGGTTTCCAATGAGAGTCTGCAAAAGTGCTCTGCAGTTGCATCTGCACCCTTCTGCTGGAGCTCAGCACAGGACATCGGCTACAGAGTCTGTGAGTTTGCCACCCAAACAATGTGCCCTCTGCTTGTCCGCGAGCAGGCTGTCCTCGTTTACCTGAGTGCTCGTCTGTCCCACCAGTTGATCCTTGGTCATTTCATCTCTCTGGACCAAAGGGGACGCGGAGGGCGTCTGCCTCTCGTTCTCATAGAAGGACAGTCCCAAGTTAGAAGGCGCTGTGGCAGGGCATCTAGAATCTTCTTTGAGATCCTCGACAGCATCTTCCTCACGCTCCTCATCTTCCTCCCCGACGGGTTTGGCCCCTAGAAGCGGGACGGCAGCTGTGCTGACAGACTTGGGCACCTGGTCTTGGGATGAGCTGATCAGTGATCTTCTCTCCCGGTTTTTGGCCTGAGGGGGAAAATTGAGAGAGAAGTAACACTCAAAACTAACACTAACACTCAAACATAGCCATAAATGCCACAGTCTGTGGTTCCCAAGACTACGTCATAATTTAACTGTGACTATTTATATTCATGTGCATACAGTGGCTAATCTTAATTGTACATACGTTTGTGGCTACTTACAGTACAGTCCATATCTGTGACTACTTACATTTCTACATTTGTGACTATTTGTTCTATTTGTGAATAATTGTATACACTGTAAAAAATGATTTGTAATGATTACTTGAAAAATGTTTGGAAACTCGTTGCCTCGAATAAGGTAAACAAAGATTACTTGTCTCTTTCAATTTATCTTTATCATAACTTGAAAGAGACTAGTTATGGTTACTTAACTTGTTTGAGGCAACGAGTTTCCACACATTTTTCAAGTAAGCATTGCAAATCCTTTTTTACAGTGTACCATAGACATGCATACAGTATGAAAAAAAACTTGAGGCCAGTTGTACAAAAAATGTCCAAGGTGTTGGAGAGACATGTTCATGTTGTGGATATAGACCTCATGGTCACATAAAACACATACCTTACCTTCTCTTCTTTGGCCGAGTGCTTCGGCTTCCCCGGTAAATAGACGTGGTTTCGGTCTTTCCCCCTCATCATACAGGTAGGTCGAGATCCACGCGGTCCACGATCCATAGGGTCCAGCTCAACATCACTCCATACCTATGACAGGGACCCTTATGTGTCATCACCAATCTCTCCATCCAATACCACTTACTGTTCCATATACTATCACTGTAAAAAATGATTTGTAATGATTACTTGAAAAATGTGTGGAAACTCCTTGCCTTGAATAAGGTAAGTAAAGATTACTTGTCTCTTTCAATTTATCTTTACCATAACTTGAAATTATGGTAATTATGGTGAAAGTATGGTAATTATGGTTACTTAACCTGTTTGAGGCAACGAGTTTCCACACATTTTTCAAGTAAGCATTACAAATCCTTTTTTACAGTGTATATGGTCATTTACACCATCATTTTATTTTTTTTAAAAGATATTTTTATGGGCCTTTTGCCTTTAATGTGACAGGACAGCTGAAGAATGACAGGAAGTGAGTGGGGAGAGAGATGGGGAGGGAACGGGAAATGTCCTCGGACTGGAATCAAACCCGGGTCCCCGGAGTCATGGTATGGCTCACATGCGAATCCTCACATTTATAATCATTTGCCCCTTTATTGTATATTTCATTTTGTAAACTGCATTTATTTATTTTATAGTGAATAAATTTGAGTTATCATAACATAACAGGGAACTTCATTTGGTAGCCTAATAAAATCTGGCCATGGCTTTATTTTTTAGCCATTCAATGGTATTGTGAAAACATCCCTGATGCCCAGGCTAAGGCGAGGTGTCAGCCTCACCAGGGGGTTTGGCTGCTCTTGGTCGGCTCAACAGGCACAGCTGCTGTACACTCTTCCTAATGCTCACTGGTGTGTGCTCTTAGGTTTCACGTGCCAGCTGGAAGGTCCTTATCACAAACACAGAAATGCCCTAGGCCATCACACACAGCCAAAATCTCTACTCTACTCTAAGGGTCTCACTGGCACATTAAAAACACTGTGAATTCTGTGATTTCAACCTTCTGGAATCAGCTTTTCAGATGATTTAGAGGGACAATTCATATTGTCTTTCACATGGATAGAGCGATCCCTGTATTCAATTTTCAGTCTTTCTTAACCTACAGTAAACCATAGTACTCTTCACCCTTATGCTGCAATGCACACACAATACACAGATTAACACTTTAAAAGTTTCAAAAAGAGATAGAAAGAAACACACTGTGTCTCCTGTGGACATGGAGATCCTGAAGAACTTGTTTTTGGACCCAGATGACGTTCTACTGAGCATGGACTCCCTGAAGGAAGACTCGCTGTTGGACACAGAGATGCAGTCCTTGCGTGGGGTTTGGGACAAGAAGTGCAGGCATGGGACCTTCTCCGCCAGGGTGTCCCTGTACAGTCCCACACAAACACAACAAATAGAACCATAGCAAAGCACAAAGACTTAAATATATTTTAATCTCCAAGCTCCAAAACCACTGGTGAGAATTTTGCAAAAAAAAAAGAACTATACAGTACTTCCAATGAAGTTATTACATCAATAACTCTAAATATTTACCAATACTATGTACTGTAGGTAAAGATGGTGTAAGCCATTTACTATTTAAATTATTCAACACTGTAAAAAATAATTTGTAATGATTACTTGAAAAATGTGTGGAAACTCGTTGCCTCAAATAATGTAAGTAAAGATTACTTGTCTCTTTCAATATATATAAAGAGACTAGTTATGGTTACTTAACTTGTTTGAGGCAACGAGTTTCCACACATTTTTCAAGTAAGCATTGCAAATCCTTTTTTACAGTGTACAGTACATTTTACTTCTCTAAACCCTGAAGATGTAGAAAAGGAGACCCCAAGGAGGGTCGAGGGACGGTTGTCAATCAAACAGGCCAACAGTTGGCACTCAGTGTACCTGTACTTGGAGTGGATGATGGCATAGATGAAGGGGTTGTATATGGCCGAGGCTTTGGCAATGACGGCAGGCACAGTCTTTGAGTATGGAGTCAGGATGCTGCCATACCTGGAAGAGACGCAGTTTGCAAGCATCCTTTAAGAAATGACCAGAAAAACAGCAAATGCTTATAATACCTCATGGCCTCATCGCTATAATACAGGATATGGCGACGAAAAACTATTTTGTTGTAATTCTGTAGTCTCTCTGCCTGAGACGGAGAGAGAGCGAGAGAGAGAGAGCGAGAGAGAGAGAGAGAGAGAGAGAGAGAGAGAGTGTGTGTGTGAGTGTGTGCGTGTGGGTGTGTGTGTGTGCGTGTGTGCGTGTGTGCGTGCGTGCGCGAGTGTGTGTGTGTGTGTGTGTATAAAAGTGCAGTTGTGGGTCATCTGTTGATCCCTGAAGTGTGCGTGTTTATCCAGGGCAGCAGTGACCCAGCAGTGACTGTGGAGAGGATCGGATCACATGCCACATTCTCCATCTCTGCCAAACTGCTCCTTTCCTTTCACTTCCTTTCCCTCATGCACTCTGGGAGACCTCGAAGAGTGGTCTCCATCGCTCCGCTTTTCCGGAACGATCTTTGTGTCTCTACAACTGCTCATCTCTCAGTAAACAGAGATGCGAAATGCAGTAAGGTCTCACCAGCTAGGCTTGTCTAAATAAAACAAGCATGTCCATCTTGAAGATGACATAAGATGAGCTTTTCCACAGAAGGGCTGTCAGACAGAGAAGCCCGGAGTCAATCATGGAAAACATCATTCTGTATCAAAGTGACATTTTCAAAGACTCTGTGGAAACTGGCCTCAAGTTATGATTAAATGTCAGATGACATCACGTCACTGAGACTCTCAACTTAAAATGGTTAGACTTTTTTTTTTCCATCGTCTTGTGATTTTTTTTCAGACGCCCCCGATGATGTGTTTACACCGGTCAACAGAAAGTTTGCCAAAATCAGATCAAACCTGACTTGTCACTGGCCATTTCCAAACCCAGAAAGGTCACTGTATTCCCTAAATAGTGTTTAAATGTTCAATTGCTTACATTTTTGGTCTATGACAGACCATTCTGCCCTTGTTTGAGGATTAATGTTTAAAACTACCTCATCTAAACTACTTCATCTAATCGCATTATTTTTATTTTTATTTTTATCATTTGCAGTACTATGCTCAAATTAGGTATTATATTATTGCAGGTCCTGCATCTTATTGGCTCTTCAGAACCACCAAACAATTCTTTAGTGATTTAATTAAGCAAAATATAGGGTCTTAATTTAAATGATGGGCAAAGCACAATCTAAACGCTAATTTAATAAAAGGGCAAATCTATTTGAGTAAAATCCTGAGGGCAAATTATGGTAGATCAACTTAAATCTCCCACACGCCACATGCACAATTGTTTTCATTCATACACAGTTTGTGCATTGCCTAAGTTTGTCCTGTATATCAGTGAAATGAAAATAAACATCACAATGTAAGACAGATGTGTTCACCAGGCTGTCAGATTCCTTGTTTGTCTATTGTGGGTGTAATCTTTGAAATGTATAACTGCCAAGGGCTTTGGTCGGCTGCAATCAGTCTTGCCGTAAGACATCAGCCATTGAAAATGTGACAAGCCGATAAACCATTACTGCACCTTGCCTCATTAGTATCAGACTTAAAGGAGAAATCCGGAGTAAATCAATCCATAGCCCCTTTTGTTCAATGTCACCGAGGGGAAAAAAAAACTGATGCAATCTACAGTAGACTGAAAATGGCAGCTAACACTAAATGAAGAGGGTACAGTAACTTACTTTCAGTTTATCGCTTTGCCCATTCATTAAAAAACAGCTATTGGTCCGTTACTCGGTCTTCCATCAAATGTTCTGGTTCTTTTTCCAACAGACAGCATTCAGTGACCTTGAACAACAGTGTTATTGACTGATTCACACCAGATTTACTGTAACATGACTAAAGAGGGAGAGGATTTTGTTGTAGATTAAAGGCAAACTGTACATTTATCACATGTACAAGATGTTTCACTGGCAAACCTCTGAATGTCCTCGATGAAATCTGAAATAAATCTGGAATGAATAAGGGGGGCTTGAGCTTTCCCTTCAAATAATCATCATCGCATCACCAATTATTAATAGCTGGGTGTGCACTGTCAGGCTGCAGTGTCCCAGTATTGAAGGGCATTTGAGTTGAGAGAATACAACAAATGATGTCCATGCTCTGTGTACAGCAATGGGAAACCATAGTTGTCCTGACACTCGGGGCCACACTCAAGGCAAAGGTTTCATAAGTTTTAATAAACTAAGTTTTAATAAATAAAGATAATGACCCCTGACCTAAGTATTATAATCTTACTGGACTATAATTATTATAATTATGATTATATTATTAAAATTACAATAATACATTAAACAGTCCATTGTATTTTGCTCTCCAAACTGTACAATGCTCCATTAGGCTGGTCCATACCCTGCCCAGGCGATGAGCGTGACCGCAGCGTACGGCGACCAGGAGAGCACGAACACGATGATGACCACGAAGGCGATCTTGGCCAGCTTCCACTCCGTCTTGATGGACTGCTGCTGAAGCAGGGTGGACTTCCTTCCGTGACTCCCCAGCCTCTCCACGTCTCTAGAAGACAGCGAGATGAGATGAGAGGAGAGGAGAGGAGATGAGGACAAACTCAAATGCCCCTAAGAAGAGGACGACATTACCATGGCAAGACATGCAGCATGACAACAGCGGATGCAGCCAAGCTAACAGCACTGAAAAGTCTAAGTTGATCTACAGCACTTAATGAGGCATCTTAAAGGGTCTTGTTGAGACATCATAGCTTAAATACTGCTGGCATATTGTTCTGGGCTGTGAGTGTACATGGGCTCTACAAGCACTGAGCACGCATTGGGTCCATTCCAAGAACCTAAAAGATAACACAGCAGGCATGTTGTCATGCTACACAGGCCACAAGGCTATATATCATTTGAGCACCAGCTGTGGTATGTACCCAACTTTAGGGTCCTGGTGTATTTCGCTAAGGGTTTTTTCTCTGTTTTGTTGACCATCAAGCACCATAGGTCACAGTCCTGTCCATTGCCATAGTTGTTTAAATTCATGAGAGAATTGTGAAACACTCACTAGGCTAAATTTGGTGTTGCCACCTTGTCAAGTTCATCTTGTCAAAACAAATATACATGTCAAGGGCCTTGACTCAAGGCCGAATCAAGTCACATTGAGAGCGAAGACAATCCGGAGCTGTCTGCTAAAGCATACAGTGCCAAACAAGAACTGCATTTGTTTATGAGTTTGTGAATGGATCACTGAGGTTGCCACTGCCACAGATAGAGATGCTGTACTTTGATCATACCAAAAGAAAGCAGATGAGTGGCCACCTGTACTGTGTGGATGTGATTACAGGTAGTGTGTATATAGTGAAAGTGAGGAGGAGGTGGAAATGAATGCACTCAGAAGACAATTTTAGGATGCTAACAGATACTGTGTTTGCATAGTGTACTCTAGGGCACGTAGTGCAGTAGGATGCTGTGGTAGTGTACTACTGTATGTGTTCCATGGCAGAAGAGCAAAATGCTGCATTTGACACATAATATAACAACTCAATAATGTATACAGCAATTTCTCAAAATATATTCTGCACCATATAGAAACCAAATGGCAGGTTGTTTTTGGCAAAAAACCTGCAGTAACCGCACTCCTGTATAAACTATTGTTTAGTATGTTTATTAGACATTCATTCTAATTACAGCGGAATCAGATAATGATGTAATGAGAAAGTAGACTGATGGAAAAGAGCAGCGTTATGCACTATGCTGTATATATCCCTCCCCCTTGTATCACATGAATAGCTGAAGATATTGGGCATAATCAATGCATTTCCCGCGGTTAATAGTCAGCTAGTTACAGTGCTTTGATAGAACAGAAGCGTTGTGTTTGATGAGGAGGCTGCGCTGCGCTGCGCTGCACTCCTACCTGCCGGTGCTGCGAATGGCCAGGAACATGAAGAGGTAGCAGTAGAGGATGATCCCCAGGGGGATGAAGAAGACGAAGCAGCAGAGCATGAGGGTGTAGCTCTTGTTGGAGGGTGTGGAGGTGACGTAGTCCCACGTGCAGGAGGTCATCAGGCCCTCTGGGATGTAGGAGCCTGTTCCAACAAACAACAATATAGAAGACTACAGCTATAGGCCTACTATATCTATTTACTATAGAGCACAGCATAGGACAACACTCTAGGATAAAGATGCATGAATAAATATCAAATGATCTAAATGTTTTTCCGATGAGACTTAGAAGTCAGACTTATAAGTAAGACAAAGCTAATAAATCATGATACTGTATGACATGAACCATAGCACATGATGTGTTATCAAACTTATTTTTCTTGAACCCTTTCTTATATAGTTGCATCTGCGTGTGATTGAATTCTTTTCTCATTAAGGACCCAGCATGGTATTAGTGTAGCAATGTGTCTGACAATTTGGAGCTCTGCGAGAGGCTTCTTCACTCAGTGCTGGGAGCCGATAGCATCCTGCTGTTCCTTTAGCCCGCCTGGCCCAGACGCTGTCAATAAGGTTACTGCTGGCAATGCCCAAGGGGATGTTCTTAAAGTCTGATGCCGCTTGTTATGGATTTGATGATGATCATAATGTATAAAATAAATTATTGCACATCAATTACTGTATATAGGCCTCCACTGCAGCAGTAGCTGCAGCTATTCGCCTGCTGGGAGCTAGCAAACGCTAACAAATGAAAAAGCCATTGATTCAAGCGCAAAATGTTCATGTTATGCATACATCAGAATAAGGAAGCATTTGTGCCAAGGCAGAGAGATAGATAGAAAGAGTGCATTGTATTTATTTGGGAATTTGTGAGAGGGATAGAGTGTGTGTGGTGTGTACAGTAGTTTGTGTGTGTGTGTGTGTGTGTGTGTGAGAGAGTGTGTGTGTGTGTGTGCTTGTGAGACAGAGAGAGAGAGAGACAGAGAGAGAGAAAGAGAAAGACTTACTCCATCCTAGCAAAGGAGCCAGACTCCAGGCTAACGAGTAAAGCCACACCACAAGGATAATGAGGAGGGTGCGACGTTTGGACGTCCACTGTATGGCCTGCAGAGGCTTTGTGATCACAATGTAGCGGTCAATGGAGATGGCCAGCAGGTTGATCATGGAGGCGATCCCGAACAAGGCCCCGCAGAATGCATATATCTTGCAGCCTGCAAACATACATGAATTATCATCACATTTATTTGGTAAACAAAATCAAAAGAAAGACAGGGTAATGCTTTCCTCGGTCAAAAAATGATTGATTCAGCAAAGATTCTGCTCATCAAAAAGACTCCCTACCTCATCATGCCAGTAAGTAGCCAGTGTTTAATACAGACCTTTTCATTTTCAAATAGCCTAATGTCAGAGTATCTAGAAGTTTTTTTTATTTTTCATTGATACCAATTTGGAGATACACAGGGTTTGTTTTTGGTGTATAAAAGAGTGCGGCCTACCTGTTTCACCAAACACCCACTCCTTATAGAGGGAGTTGATGAAGAATATGGGTGACTGGGTTATTGCCATGAGGAAGTCGGCCACAGCCAGACTTATGATGAAATAGTTGGGTGGCGTCCACAACTTCTTGTTACTGAATCAAGAAAATAAAATGCTTCATTTGAGTTGTGGAAAACAATCAGTCAGAGTTATCACACTGTCCTCCTTAAAACAAACAACGCATGCATAATTACACTGTCTAGACTCTAAATTATAAATATTGTTGTCCCTAAATTTAAATTATATAATAATCTGTTGAATATAAATTATCTTATAGACCATATACCAAGGGCAGTAGTTTTGATCAGAAAGAAGCATATAATAAATAGGAATAAACATATAACAAATGTGCAACAGGAGCACTGTTTTGGGTTTCCACACACAGTGAGCAACACCTCACTCCACCAAAATCAGCAGACAAGAAGCCCATTTGGCAGTGCACCCACAGGCTGGAAAACAGGTTGATTTCCATCCATCTCTCCATCCATGCATCCATCGTTCATGCTCTCTTAATCCAGTCAGTGAATCGGGGCTGGGGTTGGTGGGAATTTGTATAGCACCACTATCAGTTTGATTGGAACACTTGTGCGTTAATCCAGCAACAACAAACCACGCTCACAATTATCTCTGATTGAAGCTCTGCAGTCTCTCCCCCCACCACCACCACCACCACCACCTCCTTTATACAGCACATCCCCCACCCGCCCAACTCCACACTCCCCCACCCTGCTCCAACGCCTCGCCACAGCAGGCGCTAGGACCTGGCTGACCACAGCAAGCAGCGGGGGGCATACCGCATTGCCTGCTTAACCTCGCGTAACTGGAAATGCCTCCCCATTTCCAAGAATGAAAAGGCAGACAATCATTATGAGATAGAGCAAGAGCCTCATGACACCGTCCTGCATCAGAGAGAGAGAGAGAGAGAGAGAGAGATGGAGAGATAGAAAAAAAGATGACTTGTGGGTCAAAATTTATTTTCATATGGTTGCTTGATGTAGGTTGGAGGAAAATCCACTCATAATGAAAAGTGTGTGCAGGTGAGCCTTCATTTTTTGAATGGGTTTGAGAAAAGGCTGACTGCATTTCCAAAGGTTGATTTTCAGGTAACATAATCCAGTGTTGGGACATTGTATGGAAGTCAACAATTTGTAAAGACATGGGGGGAGCAAAAGGGTGAAATTTACTTAATTTTGTTTGCACTTTGCTGATTGGCTTCGGCTGCGTGTTCAGTACACATACTGTAGTGAAACCTTGTTTGGTCCTTTCCCTCTCTCCTGTGCGGAGCTAATGGGGAATAAAATACAATTCTACTCCTAAAAATAAGTACCTTGAAATCTAGCAGACATTAAAAACAAACAGCAGGTTTGGTTGAGCTAGACCCACGGGGCAGGGGAGGAGGTGATGGGTTGGGGGGGGGGGCAACACTCCAAATTAACCTGACTCCGCAGAAAATTGGCTGAAAATTGTCAAATCATTCGGAGCACTGACGTCAAATGAACAAAGTAATGGACAGCAGGGAGGGGATGGAGGCCGTTAGTGCTCCCTTGATGGCCAATCTTCCAAGGAACACATGTCTTCAATCCGGCATCGGGAGCTGTTTCTGCCCCACCGTGTCTTTGGGACGCAGGCAACAGAGCCACTGAGAGTCCCGACATCTTAAGAACTCAAACACTCAAGCAGCTGACGACTCGAGTGAATTAAGGTGCCCTGGACAATCCAATTCAGCTTGTAAACAAACACACACACACTGCTGTGCCTTGTACGCATCTGAATCTATGTTAATCATTGGATGAAATGCATTTTACAGTCATAGTGAAAGAAGAATAATGGTTTATATTCATATTCATATTCATATGTTTAAATCTGTGATAGATCACACAGTTAAAGCTTTATTGCTAATTTTTGGAACAAGTAAAAGTTTTTTTTTTCACAAAAGTGTCACACTTTGCAAACTACAGGTGATTCAGTAGGGGTGCTGGGGGTGACTAGCCAATTGGATTTGTTCTCTGAGCTCTGACTACTGGGCTGTAGAGGGCATCAGTAGAATAGTTGGGAACACTTTGAGAGTGACATGAGCATGAGTCATAAACGTGTCATGAACATGAATAACACTTTTTTAATGTTCATGACTGTTGTCATTAAGTGTCGGTTGTCATTAAATGTCGGTTTTTGGTATGTAAATTTTACACGGTTTGGGGTCCAGGCATGACAAAAACCGTATGACAATTAATGACAAAGTCATGAATATTTAAGTGTTATTACACATTCATTACATGTGTCATGTCATGTTTATGATAGGTTAATGACAGTCTTATGTCGAAAGTGTTAAGTAAAGTGTTACCAAATAGTTCAGGTGTACATCCTTGTCCATCTTCAGAAAGTTTTTTTTGTTTTGTTTTTAATTTCATTTTATTTTTTTATCAAAACACAGCTTGGATGTTATTATCAAGTACAAATAAATAAAACAAAATAATCCAATTGGAGCTGGACTTATCATAAAGTTTATAAAAATGAGATACATTTTTGCAAATTCATCGGAAGTGCACTTAACTGGTTTCGCATCTGAACATGTCACAATAAGGACTCCAGATCACTAAACACAGCCGTGTGTGTGTATGTGTGTGTGTGTGTGTGTGTGTGTGTGTGTGTGTAGAGCATGGGCTGATGGTTGTGTTAGGTCCCTTGGGGGGGTGGCTGTTACTTCCACATCTTGCATCCCCAGCCCTGTGGCCTGTGGGGCATGACAGAGGTGCAGCACAGGGCTCACCCTCGTCCACAAGAGGACACACTCATCTGACCTGTCCATCTCACATGGCTCAATTAACATGACCAACATTTCCACAACAAAGCATTTTATGAGGGAAGTCACAAACAATTAGCCCAGTGACATGGGTTTGAAAGTGATGATCGCCAATATTAAAAAAAGAAGATAAAAAAGTATTTACATTGTTTGGTTGTTGTTGTTTGAACTGGTTTAGATAGCCTATGAATAACACTGCATTATCAGACATCAAATCATGGCGTCACCTCAGCATGTTGGCCCCACTAGCTTCTAGTGAGGCAGTCAATGCATCTTCTTGGCCAATGAAAACATTCCAGGATGCTTCAGTGAAGAGCCGCATGCTGAGCTGTTAGAGACATGGAAGTGGAGGCGACGCCCAAAGATGCGTTTTTTCGCTTCATGCCCCACTGAACACACCCAATCAAAACATACACGGGGCGGGCGTATTCAGGGAGTCTCGCAATGTGATTGGTCGACACTTATCCCCCGAGGGACTTGGCTATAGACTCTCCCAGGAATAGAACATCTCAGAGCGAGAGAGACCAGACATGTCCTGCTTCAGTGCCGACTCATTTGTGTATATGACCGCTTTGCATAACGTTATACAGTATGTTTACATTATGTATACGGTGATCACACCTGCGGTCACACAGGCATGTTGGGCATGTGGCCAGGCTGCTGTCAACAATGATTAACTGAGCAGTGGACTGATCAAGTGTCACACTGCTGGGGAGGGGAAGCTTCATGGTAGCAGGAACTGAACCAATATGGAAGTCTCTCTACAGTATGTCAACACATTTAACCCGATTCAGAAGTTTATGTTTTACACCAGCTTGATATACAGGCAAAAAAGTTCTAAGTTGCTGTCCATGTTAATGTCTCAGGCCTCGAGGCATGGACAATTGATTTCATTCTGAATGAAAGTCCTGAATAGCCTTGCATTGAACCAAATATTTCCGTTTGCTCCAACCAAATCAACAGCAAGTATTGCTTTCCATTACTGTAAACAGCTTGCACTGTGCTCACCATAACATCTAAGGGTCCTTTTATTAAAGCCATGCAGTGTCGTGTGCTTACCTTAAAATAATTTTGATGCAACATTGACTGAAACCACTGAAAGCTGTCTCTGTCTTTGCTAATCGACACACAGAAAAATTGTGTACCATTGATTAAGTAGTTTCATGACCCTTTTGGTCTGTGTGTGAGTAACTGGGTACTGTATAAGCACTAAATGACACAGGACATTGACACCAATGGGACATTAACATATTTTTTTCCATCAGGTTGCTTCAAATCATTGATCTTTTCTGAAAACCATCCTGTAAAGTAGCCAGGGACAGAGAGAAAACTCCTATGGTGTTAAAGAAGATATCTGCTGAACAGGGTCACATATCATGCTCACTGTTTACTAAATAGGCCCATTTGTACAAATCACATCCTCTCTCAAGGTGTTTCACTATAAAGTTAACTAGTCCGTGATTAAAAAAAAAAGACTAGCTTATTCAAAGCTGCTGGGGACTGGAGCATTAAGGAAATCTGTCTGGTAGATTTTCACAATTAAGAGTCTTGTTTCATTTCAAATGTTCTCCTCATGAATTTCCACAGTACGTCATTTCATAATGCAGACAAACTGCTCATTTCTCCAGTGGGATATTAGAAATATATTTTCAGTGAGAAGCCTTGTATGAACCCATACATAACCATACATTACAAATCCATACATTACAAATCTCTGCTTACATAAGAGCCATTGACTAGCCAGGGACAATATTCAAGGACCTCAAGGAATTTACTGTATGTTCTCTTCTGTTCATTGTCTTTGTGACTAAGATGATAAAAGGTCGTAAAACATGTTCTTTACATTTTTTCTGTAAATGTAGTTGAAGTTGGCCTGAAGCACATTTCTCAGAAAAAGAGCACAGATGAACGACATGTTCAACCACCGCCATGGCCGTAGCTACCATTGAGGACACCGAGGTCATGTCCTCAGTATTTTTTCTAGAGTTGATGAGAATAATCTCTATTTCAAATACCGTCTTTCAGACATATCTAAACTGTCAAACGAGAACCTTAGACAACTACTGTCTACACAAACAAGAGCATCTACAGGTAGCCTTATGTTGGCAGAGCTATTTATAGAATGCGAACGTGCAATACAAATTCTACAAAACATTTCTTGACTTCAGTAGCCTACTCAAAGCTGTTGATCATGTCTCTGCAAAATACTTTTACGAGTGGAGCCACAGACACAGCGACTAGAGGCAGAATGAAAAGGAGCAATTGGTCGGCTGTTTCGTATTTTGTGCGGAATTTACAGCTGACAGCTCCCCTCCTCCATTAGGCTGTTAATCTGTTATAATCAAAAGTTTCTTGCAGCTCAAGCACTCTTAAAAAGTAGGCTAATAGGTATTTCACCTGGTGTGACCGCAGCACAGTGTAGCCTATGTAAATTTCACTGCCTAGGGCTGGTTTAATGAGAAAAATTTTTGTACAGTTCCTTTTACTTATTCAAAGCTAGTATAGGCTAATTGTTGCATATTAGGATGTCTGAAACAGCATTTAAGCTCTTAATGCAGAAAATGCAACATTTTGGTCATGAATAAAAATGTTGGCCATTGCACTATTGTATACACTCCATGCTAACCTAACACTGATTGATATTAATTAAGTCTTTGATGATTTCTTAAGTGATGTGATGATGGATTGAATATCCTTTTTTGTCAAATAACAGCTACAAGGGATCAGTTAATCCCTTTTTCCATTGCAAAATAATACACACATGGTAACTGGCATCAGCCAAATAGATTTCTGACACAAAATCATGATCTACAATTGAGTGACTTGTGAAAATCATCACTTTTGTGTCTGGTATTGACACACATTTAGGTGGGTTATAGGTTTCAGACCCCAGAGGTTACAGTAGGTTACAGGTTTCACACCCCACAAACTCATGGCACAATTGCATGCCATGATTTTTGCATGTCAGAAGTTTTCTACATGGAAGAGTATTGTCGCCATTTTTGACCTTGGTATTTGATAAATCCTGGCGACCCTGACCACCGCAACTCACTACAACCAAAGTATGTAGATTTACCTGTTTTCTACATATTGCTCATGTCGAAATGCACTGTGGAATAGTACCACAATCCAAAACTAGGGATGAATGCATTACTTGAGTCATTACAAATATAAATCCAGTTATAATGTGCCAAGTTTAACTGACTACTTTATCACACCTCTTTTGCAACTGTCCTCAGGAGAACTGTAACTCCACCAGTGATCGACCACAATCAAACCTCAACGTTGCATATACAACAGATAGAATAGGATAACACTGCTTTACATTTTACATTTTCTGAAACAAGATCATGGTTTGAATTATTGCAGCACAGTGCAAAGAATTACACTATCTGGCAAAGAAAACTACAAAGAGAAATACAAACAACATTTTTAAAAGTATAGCTTTACTTAGTACTTAGTACTTTTCATAGTAATTTAAATGATTAAGATAAATAGCTTCCACAAAAAAAGTAGTCCATTAACTTACAGATCAGCTGCTTGGTTACGGTAAAATTCTGTTTTACAGTACTTCCTTAACAGCGGTCTGTTTCACTTAGCAACGGTTCATTACCAAGAATTATCTGACCATAGAACATTGGGAAGTCCCACTGAAGTGAATGGGGCATTTTATATTATGAAGACCCTTGTAATAATGTGCAATAGCCTGAACAGCTGACCCACATTTAGGAAGATGTACAGTACGGCCTTCAACTAGTGAGAGACCTCCAGCATCCTACACCGACTCAATATACACTACATGTTCAGTACTTGACTTGTTTTTGCCATGTCCTTTATACTGTATATACAGTATATATCAATA
>JASCQY010000078.1:11482001-11496336 GCA_030264315.1 Sardinella tawilis | reverse complement strand
AAGTTTTTAATTGGTGCCAGATCCACTTAGGCGAAGACGCCAAAACAGGCAATGACTTCACATCCTGGGCTAATTGTGGGTCAATTAGCATAGTGCTCACAGGCGTTATATTTCCATGTCCTGCCGGGCTGCCTGGGCTCCTCCTTGCTGCTGGGCTGCCGGCACTTTTATGGCACTATGGTCAACTTTTGAACCTTTCGGTGAAATCCAAAATGGCGGAACACTAGCGCAAATGCTAAAACACTCACTCACTCAACACACTATAAACTAGCCTGGGAATACCCATGCTGCCTTGTGCGTTCGATTTCATTCATGCTGAGCAGCCTTTAGACCAAGACCAAAGTCTTTGCATGGGTTTGGGGACCAATCACAGAACAGGGAGGGACAGCAAGGCAATGACACCTACTATTCGACAGATGGAACCAAACCTCTTCTATGAGAAAATGAAAAGGTGGTTCCCAGACTAAATCTCATTTGTGATTAGGTTGCCATTAGCCAGGCTAGGCATAAACATGACACTTGATGAAAAGATGGGGCCTGTTCAAAACTAGGCTGTTTACCATGCGTTCCTACTGAGGTACTTAGAGGTACAATATTGTAGTCTTTACCTCTTCAGTGTTGGCAGCGTAGTCGTAGTCCACAAGCGCAGCCTCGTCATTGGCAATGGGATGCATTAGACGCTGTTTAGCAATCGCTCCACTGCCAGCATCCTGAATACCTGCATATGACGGCAGCCAAACGAGTCAGACACACCATCAAACACCATCACATGTGAGCCATGCACAAAAAAACGACAACAACAAACAAGCTGTCAAAGTGTGACAGTCTGATCCCATTCTGTCACACCAGCCCAACACATTTTGGATAGTTGAGCGATTTAGCATATGGTGGAAGGATGTGAGGTGAAAGGGCTTTACTAATATGCATATTGGATAACAGAACCAACCCATCTGGGCGCACATTGATAACATGCACAATTGCACACAGTTTTGGCAAAGCAGTAATATGGGACTAATGAGGATGATGAATCAGTGAGAAATATTCATTAGTGAAAAACAGCACATATGGAAAAAAAAAACTGAGAATGGAAGGAGAATCCAAAAACAAGACATGACCATCACAGTGACACTTCCACAGTAACCCCAGAATGATAATTCTTCTTCCAGCCCTCCTAATAAGCATGAGAAAGTCTGGGAGTGATGACAGTATGGCATGGTAAAGCTATTTCGTCTAGACTTTCAAGTCACTGCACTTACTGTAAGACCCCGATGCTGAATGAATTCACAGACACTGTGCCGTTGGTGTTGGCTGCCTTGTTATTTTTAATGTTCTCAACTCCAGACTTTATAGTGTGCAGCCGTGTACTGTAGCTAAGATACTCACTCAGAGTCCAAATGCTATTGACGGAGCTGGGGGGACTAGCGCCATTTGCATTCACGGCTTGGACCATAAACTGGTACTGTGTGTCTGGGCTCAGTCCTCTCAGAACCATCGAGTGGGTCGGAACCGGCACACGAAGAGACGTCCACTCTGTGTCCACCCCTGGTCTAGGGAAAGAAACACCACGAGAACCCTGGTGTCAAACCTCTCAATCAAAGTTGTTCTATACCATGGGACTTTTCTGTTAAAACATTTGGATCTTTGTCTTTTTTTTAATCAATTCAGTGCTTCTAATTTCATTGTCTTTCCTATTGTGATCTTTGTAAAAGACCCTGAGTTTTAGTTCCTGCATGAAAGATGACATACAAAGGAGTGATAGTTATTACATTATCAATATATTATTATATCACAGACATGTCATATTCACTCCACAGGGGGAGGGTAAGACATGGTTGAAATGGCCCTGCAGTCAGACTACAACTGAAACTCCTCTGCATCTTGCATCTGTGTTTTCCATCCCATCGTAGTTTTCCTCTGAGAGAATAATACAGACTTTACCGTCCTCCGCTCTATCAACATCACAGAGAACTCTCCAGCTCGCACTCCTACCGTTATATGGCTTATTCCATTCTCAGAGACATCAATACCGTGAATCAAACTGGAAAATAAATCAAACAAGGGCAATATAGTACAAGTACTAATAATCATAGCCTGAATAATAGGAAGGGAGGAAAAGGGAATGTGTTTACACTTTCTCAGTGAAAACAGATGTTTTCTTTCCTAGGTAACAATCTTGAAGATTAAAAAAGGAATGTTAACTAAAATAATGGTGAACCTGTAACAGCAGCTAGTGTTTCAGAATGATAAACTGTGGCTGTTTCTTCAATGGGTGGCCCCACGCATGAACCACTTTCAGACTCCTTTTCTCCAAACACTTTTTTTTTCTAAAGGGAGGAGGCTTTGGGAGGTGCCTTGTTTTGGTGCTTTGTAAGGTCACATTCATCTGTTGTGGTCTCTGGTCTCCTCCCAGACCCAGTCACAGCTCTACCCCGTCCTTCCCATCCTCTCACAGAAGGTCTGTTTGGCTTATAGTGTCTTGCGGATTTCTTTTTTAGGGGGGTAAATCTGTCAGTTTAATTGGCTTGTTTGTTTAGAACCTTCTGGAAAAACAATGACAAGTCTCTCTCTCTCACTCTGTCTCTCTCTCTGACCCCTTTTTTTTATGGAGCTGCGCTGGTGGTAAAGGCTTTACAATCTTACAATCTGCTGTGCAAAACTCTCAGATATGCCATACAATTAAATTAATTACAGTCCGTCATAAAAAAGAACAACAAGCCGTTGAACTTGAGCACAAAATGAAATAGACAACTATACATCATGCAAATGTCAGTATGCCTGTACAAAGACTGGACATTTTAGCACCTCTAGACACGTGTGAATGGACTGAAAGCGAGGCAACCATTTTAATGAGATGTGCACTACCCCCTTTTCTGCAAGTTGATTATGCACAAGCTTGAACCCTGTCGTGTTGACAGACTGGAACCAATTCAGCGCCTCTGAAATCTAAATTTAAATGTCCTCAAAACGTCTGGGAGCAGCTGACCGTCCAACTCTCACAATGGCCTTGTTCTGCAAAACTGACAAACATCTCGTCTGATCTGAGTGTGTGGTCCCATCTCCTCAAGGCATCTATAGATGGAGGTCTCCGACCACAACACTTTCTGGGGCCCTCTGAGCAGAATGCCTCAGATTCAATGAGAGCCGTGATTCACTGCGGAAGCATTCAAGCAATGGTCGTCTTTGATACTTTTGCTGAAAATGGATAGAGGTGGGGCAAGGCTCTCATTTTTTCCACTGGTCGCACTGGTGCTGCCAAATGTTTTATTGGTTGCACCAAGACATGATCTGGTTACACACACTTTATTTATGTGTACATGTATGTCCTAAAATATCTCACATCTAGGCACCACTGACATGAAAGTTGGCAGTAGGCGTAAACCAACTTGAAACATAAAAATTCAAAAAATATTTTAATCTGAACCTTGTAGTCTATAACTTTAAGCACAAAAGCAAGCTTTTTTTTGTTTTTTTTTGCTCATTCTCAAAATATGGTTGTGTCCTAGTCTAGAGCCCAGGATAAGCATGAGCTGTATTCAGCCTGCAACAGACCCACCCGATGAGCAAAACATGAGTCAACTCCATGAGCATCCAGTGCAGTATGAACATCCAACTCCAAATGTGTGGTCTCTATGGACCATACAACACCACTTTGGCCAGTCAGCTATAATGACTCTCTCTAATAAACAACTTCATCTTGCATGATTTTAGCCAGCTTCTCCATTTCCATTTGTTCATCTTCTTTTCTTCCCCCCATGTTTCTGACAGCCGCACTAGAGTGAGAGACTTGCTCTGGAACCAGTTTTGCTTAGCATTTTTGGCCACAGGCCTAGTGTGTTTGGATCTCAGGGTCCACTCCACCTTTGTGGAGTAAACATCCTCCTCCAACGCTACGCTGTGGTTAAAACCTCCAAACAGCAACAAGGAAAAACTGACAATGCAGCCTCGTTTGGTTATACTGGGCCTGGTTACTTACTCTTTCAGCAACTGTGAGACTATGAAGAGGCAGCAGGAAGTATACATTTTCCCTTAGTTGGACGTCGGCCACGATTCCCGCAACAGACCACATTCATTTATTCAGAGAAGCCTTGCCAATATTTGTATAGATTTCATGTGGTGCCAAATTCCTGTTACTGTTCTTAGTTTCTCCCAGGCTTGCTACTGTAAGTTCACAAAGAGCAGCTGTTGCTAAACACTCAAAAAATAAACTCACATATGGTCTGTGTGTCTGTAGCCAAAAATGCACACTGATCTGGCAAATAAAAAACGTTAAGGTTTCAGAATAGATCATATGTATGGGAGATGTGTGTGTGTGTGTGTGTGTGTGTGTGTGTGTGTCTGTCTTTGCGTCTGCAAAAGTCATGATATCTCCTTAAATGTTCCATCTGAGAAAAGCATCAGCTTATGACATGTGAACCTTCCACGGTTCCGCTCATGGGTGTTCTGTTAATATGACCCGAGGAAGTAAGGTGTTTACCTGGTGTAGGAAACCAGGAAGTGTTGTACAGGAGAAGCCCCCTCAGACGCAACCGGTTTCCATGACAACACAATTTCTGTATGAGATGCTGCTACCACATCCGGTGTTGATGGGGGAGAGGGCCTGAGGCATTTCTCTGTGGCAAAGAGAGCAAGGGTAACACAGAGGGAGCTTTCACATGTTTCCCCTCTACAAAGTAGCTACAAAAGCAGTTAACAATGTACTTTTGTCTGTCAGATATGTTTATCTGCAGTCACGCTGTGTAACAAGCCTATGCTCGTGAGGCTAACACGCTAAATGGGTTAGAGTTAGCATCCACAGGGCTGAGAGTAAACTTCAATCTACTTAGCCAAAATTGGCCAAGATTAATGGAAGGTCAATGAAATGTGCATTTTTGTGTTATGTTTCACATGCTAATAGCCTATATACTGTACAAAAAAAAACAAAAAAAAGCACTGAAAGCCGGTTACAATTTACAACAGAAAATTGGGCACGTTTCAAGGCTGTGGTGAAAATTCTTTTGGTGTATTGACTTAATAAGTAGGTCCAGCTATCATGGCACCTCCTAGCTCTGATTTATTTCTATCTACCCATACTGTACATCAGTGCATATTTTGTTCAGTGGTCTCTGTGCGTGCTCTCACCATGAGAGGCTGGCGTAATGGCCCGAGGCATGCTGGGTCGCCCCTCCCCTGCCCACCCATAGGCTGAAATGGTCACATGGTACTGGGTATCATTCTTCAGATTGGACACCTCTGTGCTCTGACATACATAGATAGCAGAATCTTTAGTCACAATTAATGTTAATAAAACTTCCAAAATCCAACAGATCTCCAGGTTGAACTCACAAATTCAGCCAGTCCATCCCATGGCACCTGAAAAGCAAAGTGCAGACATAAGGCATAGCCAAAATCATAAGGAAGTGGATTGATGAGCATATTAACAAAGCCGTTTATCAACTAGAAATACACTTTTACTTTTCATACTGTAATTTATCACTCACCCCTTTCAACATGTCAATGCGGACAGGCACATTCCGTGTCACGGGTGTTCCTGTTGGACTGTTGTTGTTAACCTCTATTAATAACACCTAAAGAAAGACAGACAGACAGGCAGGCAGACAGACAGACACACACACACACACACACACACACACAGAGACACACACAGACACACACACACACGCACACACACACAATATTCATTATTTCTTATTCATTGGGTAGGACAGCCCTGTTGATAACATTCTTTCCATAAGTAGCTCCTCAGGCTACCTCTGTCTGTGCTTAGTGGGGGTGTTTTGGCTCCATTGTTGCTATAGATTATTCCACCAGGCTCTTTGTCTGGTCTCATAACCAGCCTTGTTATTGCACTAACTCTATGCATTCACATAACACCCGCAGGCCGCAGAGAAACTTCACAACAACAAAAAAGCAGAAGCCCACAGAGATTGGATATCCTTTAAGCCCTACATCGTCCCCACACAGCGGTCGTATGGCCCTCGGCTGTCACAGGGAGACGTGGGAGAAAAAAAACAGACAAGATTCCACGAGGCTGGCAACAAACGACAGTCGGGGCCGCACGGTTAGGCGCACCACAACACCCCCCCCCACCCCACCCCCCCCATCCAAAACACACACACCAGAGCCGACTCCATTCATTCAGTGTGTGTGTGTGTGTGTGTGTGTGTGTGTGTATAAAGCAGCACTGCATCTCTTCACCTGCCGCAGACACAGACAGACACACCCTGCGGAGGCAGCCGCTGCATGGCCAGCGGGAGAACATGAGCAGAGAGAAAGGCTAGTCTGTTACTGTAGCATGTCGGCTAACAAAGCTAACAAAGCCGCCGCGTCCCATGGGGTCTGGGTTAGCGAGGGCAAAGCGCTGGGGAAGGCGTGTGGGGGATGCATGCGCTGCCTCACATCAGATGCTGGCAATGGAGGCCTTGTGAATTTTTGCACCTCGCTCCAATCACCACCACAAGCGAAACACTTTATTACAGACATATGTAAACACAGGGCCCACACCACGCTCATTCTTACTCTGTAACACACACACACACACACACAATCACACAATCTCTCTCTTTCTGGCTTTCTCTTGCCTGCACAAAGTATTAAAAAACAACAGAACCATCCAACGAAACCAGATCCAGCGAGAGATGTGTAATGTTTTCTCCAGGAGGAGAGAAAGCTCAGAGGAGGCCCCCGCTCTCGCCATTCACACAGGCACCGACTCTGCCACAGGCTCCGGGGGTCAGGAGAGACACATCCTGGGAGAAGGGGGGGACGAGGCTAACAAAGCGCCCGGCGACAGAGAGCCTTGTTTAGATACGCCTCGACTAATCCCCCGCGCTGTCTGACAGACGTCTTGGATGCACGGTTGCATTGAGCTCATCCCAGAGCAATGTGACCCAAATCCTGCTTACAAACGCACGCTTATGGTAAACTAATTATGTCGGAGTGTTGAAGCATGGCGGAGAAATCAATTCTTTCACTCTCTAACAATGCCCCCGCACCAATGGATGATTTGTGGAACAAATTGTCGAGGATAACAAAACAGACAAAAGGGGAGAGGATCTTAAGCGAATGCCCATAAAATTAAAAAAAAAAAAAAAAAAGAAGGAGAAAATCATGCAGCTGCTTTCAATGTGAATAACCAATTCCAGAAACATGTGCTTTCTGAGCACTTTGAACGACAGTTTGTGAAAGTCAGCGGTGTTTGTGATAAAAGATTTATTGGCAAATACAAAACTCCGTAGCCACAGCATTACAGAACCCTCAGAAAATCTCCACACAAAGGATACATACTGATACACTCTTATGTTGTGTTTATCGAAACAGATAAACACAACATAACCACTACAAACAAATGACCACCTACAGTCTTTGATTAATCAAATGTACATGCATCACCTCCAAGAGAACAATGCAGCTGTGATTAATCCATTTCTCTTGCCAGAGCCTTCCCCCTCCCAGACAAAAAAAAAATGCACCGACAATTTATTTGACATAATAGCTTCCCATCAGTTTAACTCAAATACTGAAAGCACAGTCGCAGGACATCCCTGCAGGGTTTTGGCTGGGCCAGTCCAAAGCTTTTTTTCCCACAGTCTCACAATCAGGACCAGCAAATCCAGGCTAACTTCATTTTGAAAACCAGACAGTGGAAAGGACATCTGATTTGGATCAAAATTTGATTAACTTCAAACAAAAGCTGGGCAAACCGATGGTCCTCCAAGTACACTGAATTCTCTCTCTGCCTGTATGTGTGTGTGTGTGTGTGTGTGTGTGTGTGTGTGTGTGTGTGTGTGTGTGTGTGTGAAAGGCATGCTGGTCATAGCAGCGCAGTAGTATCATTCCTGAACCCTTCCCTAAGGCACACACTCGTAGTGTGAGTCCCATAGCAATGGCAAGCACGTTATTTTTTTTTATAGTGGTTATGGAGTATCCATCTTGCAAACCCTGGGACCGAGTTCAAGGCCTGACACAGTGGGAACCGCCGCACGTTACGTAACGTAAGCACAGCCCCGCCATCACCGCAGAACTTTACGGCCGTTCTCTCGCCGGCGGCACGACTCAAGCAGACACGCCTGCACTGCGTGGCTGTGAGCGACACAAAAGGGAATCTGGAAAGTATGACTGGTGGTGTTCTGCATCTGCGTCCGCCGCCACACTTCCTCAGACCGCACCAGCTCCGACCAGCACTGGAACTATTTATATCACCTAACTTTATAGTGTGGAAAAAAAAATGATATATCAAATTGCCCATATGGATAGTCCCCTTAAAGGTAAAGGTTTCTCAAACCCTTAAGACCAGTGGAATATTCACTTAACAGAAGGGTCTTTTGAACCTTGATGATTCAGACATGACAGTTTCTTGGTTTCTCTTCAGGAAATCGGAAACCCGCGGAGGCCCACAAAAGAACTCTATATCCATAGGTTATGCTAAACTGATCCCTTTTTCTCTCAAAAATGCAGAAAATCTGGATCATAAATAATGTTATTTCCTGGCAAAGGGGCTTCTCACAGCTGAAAGCCGTTAAAAAGTAATTATCCCAGGGTCATTCAATAGCTTAAAAAGAAAATAAAAATTTGTTAGGTCAGACTCGGAAAAGCTCTTGTGTTATGTTTACCAATACCGTTGTAGGCTCTGCTGTGACTGTTTAGCTGTGCGTGACTGTGTTTGGGTCAGAGAGGGCCTTTGTGAAACAAAACGACAGTGTCTGTTTCCACACAGCTGTCCGCGCTAGTTGGCTGGTCAGTGTCGTGGTCTGACTAAGCCAGTCATTTTTGGTGCTGCTCCTAGTGTTGGAGCACACATGTGTACAAGTCTGCTCCAACTCAAAGATACTTGTTTTGTATTTTTGCTCCCTTGGCTTTCCCGTCCCTTCCAGGACTGCCTGGGCCTCACGGAGTTGCCAGAGAGACTGCGTCAGGTATGCTGGAGGGGTGAGGGGTACCAAAGGATTGTGGGTGGGTAGGGGTGGGGTAAGTGGAGGAGAGGGAAGGGGGGGCTTACCCGGTAACCCATGACAGCAGTGACGTGTCGCCGTGGCACCCTCCACCTGACAGCGACCGCTGTGCAGTTCAGTGTCTCCAGCTCCACGTCAAGAGGAGGAGAGAGAGTTTCTGAAAATAAACACACACACAAGGTACACAAACAAACACAGCTGCAAGTACATCCACACACATAAACACACTGCACACGTCCACTAAGGATGTTTACATCAGATACGCAAATACAACATGTACTTTTGCACAATAGGTCACATGCTTTATGCATACATTCTTTTACCATAAAATACACACAGACAAACTGACTGAATAAAAATTAAGGATATAATTCAAACTGTAAACTCACACTATGCCACTACTGTATAAACAAGCTTCTGGAGAAGAGAGGCTGTGAAACTAAGGCACAGTCACTATGTGGGTAAGGGGGGAGAGTCAGGACCTCTGCACTTATTCTGCCATCAATCCTCCAGCCCGCTGTCAGCGATAGCCTAGCACTGCCTATGTCACCACTGGATCAGCTCTTGAGCCGGAGCTGGCTGGCTGGCTGGCCGGCTAGCTGGGGCTCCCGTAAATCCTGTAAGGCACCCCTTGGACTTTTACTCCTCAGCAGCCTGGCTCTCAAAGCCTTTAGGGCATGGACTCGAGAGTTGTAGGTAAACTAAAACAATCAGTTCAATGAACTGCTCAATGAACTAAATCAGCTAAGACATGCTCCTGTTTTATGACCTGTACAGTATACTGCATAAGAACTAGGTTACTATAGTAAAGCTAATAGAATGGTTCTTTAAAAAGTTTCTCAGTAGCTCTTTTGTAATCATATGACAAAGGTTGTTGCACCATCAAATCTACATTCACCTGCCAATAATGCATGGCACATTTATTTGCATTCGACTATCAGTGTACTTCCATTAATGTCAAGTTTTAAATTTTCATCATTATCCGTACAGTATATAGTAGGCTATCCAATAAACTCTTAAAGTTGGACTATGCAACTAGTGCTCAAAGTGAGTACTTACCCAAACCGCTATCAGCATTCCGCCTAAGTGAACAAGAAAATCCGACCATCTGCAAGAGCACGAAGATGACAGATGCTCTACAAGGTGGAGAAGCTGCCATCACTTAACTTCCGTGCATGAAAAAGCGGTACACTTTTGTCAGAAGTGCGTAAAAGTGCAACAGAAAGGACCACGGCAGAGTGAGAGTTTACAGCAGACTCCACTGTAACTGGTCCTGGCTCAGCAGCGTCCCACGTCGAGGTTTTTTCTTCTTATTCTCCTCTCCCTCTCTCTCTATACTTGAAGGGAGGGAGCAAAATAAACGGATTTGCAAATACTCAAGGAGAAGCGCCGATTTGTCACGGGTTGGTTAATTCGACCCTCTTTCACATAACCACCGAAGACTCATGGGGCCAGCTACAGAGGGGAGGCTGGTAGCCCTACATAAAAACAAAACTGGGCAAATGACTTAGGCTACCTGAAGGTTTGAGGACGTCTAAAGGCTAAGTAGGCTATAGGCTTATCCCTATAGTTGGAACTTGTTCAATGCTAAATTGAGTTTAGCTGAACTGTGTGCGTGGGAGAAAAGGACTTTTCAAGATGTCAGTAAAATTCACATAGGCAGTAGGCCAACATCAGGCATCAAATTTAAAACTGCCTATGGAAATTAAACACAGTGTGTATGAATTTAGGGCTTTGATTCATGATAAAAACATGCAATATAACATAGCCATTGGAAATAGGACCTTACAGGACATTTACAAAAAAAAAAACAACACTTTTACTGCAGTAGAAAGCAGTTTTTTGTAGTTTTTATTTAAAATGCTGTCACACTCCTGCATTTAAGGCTTCTAATAATGGGATTTTACAAATTATAAATATTTCACAGTTGTGATAGCCTCCAGTCTGCATACCTCAGTGTTGACCAAAAATCCCTCATAGGCCTAAGGGCAATGGACAATGAAGTGATAGCCTACCAGGTAATGTTAATATAAGGTTTGTTGGCTGAACAATAAGATGAGTGTTTCAGGGGTTACAATACTGTAGGCTGTAGATTTACTATGTGAGAGACTTCATATTCAGTAGTGATTTGACAGAAGATAACAAGGTGTCCCAGGTGTTGTTCCCTGTGAGTCACCAATTTGAACACAATAGGTCTTGTAGGCCTGCAGGACCATTTCTATTCTCTGAAACTGAAGTTGAGTGTTGAAGTTGCTGGATAAAAAGCAAAGACAACTTTTCTTTCATTCCAATTCTTTCAAAATGAGTCTGTATCCAAGCTGCCACACTCAAATATCATGCAACCATCCTCAAGGCCTGAGGTACCGCCAGCACTAGATCTGCAGAATCACGAGGCCAACATTTCATCCTCCAAACAGGAGGTTTAATGGCACAAAATAGCCGTGTTCACACTGTCAGGCCAAAAGCGGGCCGACCCGGGCGAGCCACGCCTCGGGGCGTTCAGACTGTTTGCCGTCGTGCCAACTGATGCTAAAGCGGGCCACTTTGATCAGTGCTTTTGGCCCAACAAAAACCTCGGGCCTGCCAATTCAGGCTGGAGGTGGTGCGAAGGGCGGGCTGAAGGGCGGGCTGTAGACTAGGCTACCTGTGAGTCTGTGTGTAGATTGCAGTAGGCTATCTGGAGATATTTGTAATATGACTGCACTGCTTTTGATTCCTGCCCTTTGTGTGAATTTTCACGTTGTGCACCAGGTTGGTTGAGAGTCTGCAGATTCAACAGCTATGCTTAAAAAAAAAATAAAAAAAAACTGTCGAAGCCTTTGTAGAAGTCTGGCCAAATGTAGTAATGGCTTCAGTCTGGTTAAAAGTTCTGTTAACTTTCTTCGTGTTTCTTAACACGAACTTTGCTAACTGCAGCTTGCTTTTGTTTACAAACCACTGGCATCATCAAACCAATAAAGGAGTAAGGTTACCCCTCTGACTCACGTTATGAGATTCATTTCAGCATAACCAGAGATATAATCCAGACCATCCATTTTATTCCATGCTGAAATTGTGGCATAATAACATGTTTGAATATCAAACACATTACATTTGTATCACGTGTTTCAAGAAACGTACGTCTGCAAAGTTCGCTTAGGCCTACCTAAATAAATGGGTGGTTTGACTGTGACAGATGGGGCAGATGTAAGCATTACAAGAGAGCCCAGTTTAGCCCGACCGTCTGAACGCACGGCTCAAGGCCAGTGCCTCGGGGCTACTGCCACCAATTTGCATGGAAATAGCCCTGGCCTGGCCTGACCCGATATTCTGAACACGGTCAATGACACATGTGAAGCTTGATGCTAATGGGACCATTGTGCTAAGCTAGGGTAATAATGTCAGTATTGAACACACTTAGATGAGAATGCTATACATTTTCTTGAATAATACTGCTGAGGTGTAAATACATAAATATCTGAAAAAAGGTAGTTTATCCCTTTAATTTGTCCAGTGCTTTGTCCGTTTTCATGCTTAGTATGCAATAAATTGTCTGACCTAAACTACCGGTATGTCCAACTCCATGATATGGTGTTCATGTCCCCTTTGATAGCATTAATGTTTTTCCTTGTGCATGCTGCACGAGCATAGCCTGGGAATACCCATGCTGCCTTGCGCGCTCTTTCCAAACTTCACGGCAGCCTGGAGACCATGGCCGAAATTTTTGCTTGAATTTGGGAACCAATCACACAACGGGGAGAGATGGCAAGACGATGCACAAACTTTTGGTCAAAGGAAACCTGAAATCCCATTCGAGAAAATGTATAGGTGGTCCCCAAACTAAATATCACTTGAGATTTAGGCTGGTGTTAGCTAGGCTAGCACGAGCAAGCCCTGCATATGCTGGGCAAGTCTGAGATAGGCTAACTCCCTCCACACACCAAACTGACGGAGGATTTTTGACAGCTAAGGCATTGCTATCTACAATTACTGTAGCCTGTGTACTAATTCAGGCCAGTTTGATCTTTTAATTGACTGAAAACCTTATGTATTTTGAAGGTTTCACCCTATTTAATAAATAATTAGCTAAATGTTTTTTTGCACTGTATTATTGCCGACTTTAAGGTCATGATATATTTTATTCATGAAAGAACAGACCATAGCCTAATCAGACTTTCATTTTAGCTACTCACGCCTGCATTGTTTTGTTACCTACTGTAAAAGGCCTGTTTAATAATAACCTAACAACTTAAAAAGAAAGAAAATATTATAGGCCTAAAGGTTCCATTGGAAGAAAGACGCAGAAGGCCTGACGCCTCCAGTCCAGCTTTGGTAACAATTTATTTCCCTGTTACAGTGTATGTATTAAAGGAATACGCCGGCACGCCCAAACCTAACATTCCAGTGGAAGCAGTTTTGATTGTGCTAAGCTATGCTAATAATGTGAATCTAAGTACTGAACACACTGAGAAGAAAATGATAAGCGTTTTCTTGAATAATACTTGGGCACAATACAAATAGATAAATATCAAAAATCGGTGGTGTGTTCCTTTAAAAGAGTGCTCGCTTAGCAACGCTATTTTGCTGCTTCGCTAAAATCGCTATAACTCCGTTCAGGTAGCATCATTTCGGCTAATTTGTTGTCAGCTCCTTGTACTCGACGACTGCTTCCACTGGATTGTTAGGTTTGGGCGCGCCGGCGTATCCCTTTCATTAGGTACAGTGGTATAACTGGTGTAACAATATGTAATAATATCATGTTTTTCAAACACTTCATATATTACATTGTAATTACATGTATGGTCTGTAGGTACACAAAAATACATGATGTAAGTACAACACTAGTACATGATATTACATATTACACCAGTTATACCACTGTACCTAATTAGGTGCATCAATGTAACAGGGACCCCTTAAAATAAAGTGTTACCTCAGATTATGAGTAGTCACGTTCTTTTGATTTCAGACGGACTAAGGTGTATACAAGCATTTGAAAAGTTCAACTTTAGTTGGACTAAGGTAATAATTTGATAGCCTGGGCCCACCCATTCCATGACGTTATCGGCCGCGCCCGCGGCCTCGCCACGGACTGACCAAGCATGCTATTCACTAATATTTTTCCCGAAAATGATATGAATCAGATCCCGGGATAAGACGATCCATTTCCCGGGAATCCCGGGAATCCCGGGAAATAACTGCGTTTTTTTTTTTTTTTTTTTGGTTCATTTTTTGAGCCCAAGTGCAGTTATGTAGCATTATGTAGGCTACCAAATATTCGTCCCAAACTGAAATTTTCTAACAAACTGTTACACATTATTTGTATCATTATTAGGGCAAAAGAATACAGTTTAGGCTGTCCATCAACGCGGCAATAATAAAGTCTAAGCCACTGCGCGTTGTGCGCA
>JASCQY010000078.1:11448927-11468946 GCA_030264315.1 Sardinella tawilis | reverse complement strand
GGGGGGGGGGTTGCAGATACAACCATATCATCTCTCAGTCTGTCAGCTCAGCACAATAACACAACATGCCAAGGCTTTTACAAGACACTTAGAATGGAAATTGAAAAACAGAAACTGTTTAATGGCTGTGCATAAAAGCAGCATAACTAGCAATCATAAAACATTTTTATGACAACAAAAGACAAAGATTGTGGTAACAAATGACGAATTTCATTAAACATGAGTTCATCATATTCTCGTTAAAGAAAACACTCTTCACATAATAGAACTGAATGTAATGTCTGCGGTCTGCAACTGTGAAACTGTACTATACATCATTGTGATGTACTGTTTGAGTGTGTGAAATATGATGGGTCTACCTTGGCTTTTGGACTCATTAAAGGAAGAAGTGATCAGGGTAAAAGTCTAAAAAAAAAAAAAAAAGTAGAAGCAATATCTGTGCACTGCAGTGACAACTCTCCCTTATCAATCCTTATCCAAATCACATCAACACACCCAACTCTCCCACCTGCTCAAAGTGTGTTTATGTGTTTTGTTTTTGTTCGCTACACAGCGAGAAGCCGTAAGCAGGGTTGACCTCTGACCTCTGCACAGGCACAGTCCTGGATTCAATCTGTTCTCTGGCTTTCTAATAATAACCTTGCAGTGGCTATGAAGGCATGGACACTTTGTCACAACACAGCCTGTTTAAAAGACCACAGATAACAAAAGCAGAGCGGCACAAGCACTTAATCCAGAAGAAAGAGACAGAGCGAGCGAGAGAGAGAGAGAGACAGACAGAGAGAGGGGGGGGGGGGGGGTGGAGTGCCCTGGATGTTGGCTGTGGGCCTACAATGACAGTAAAGACTCAGAGCCTCATTTACCACTGCAGACACATTTCATTAGTAACTGCTGAGGGTGAATAGTTATGACTTTAAATAATACTACCAGTTTATGCCAGGACAGCTACATCAACAGAACTAATTCAAATTTCCATCCATGTGCAAGTTTAGAACTGCCAATTAGATGGCTGGTTCCCTAAACGATATGAAAAACAATTCTTTGCCTTTTTTGTTCGCTAAACAAGCTTCCATGCTTGTTTGTTAGCATGCATTCCATACATCCAAAAGCCCCTGTTTACTTCATGCTCATGCATAAGGCCATATGCTTAAGTTTCTGCATCACAGCCCTGCATGCAAGAAAGAGGGACAGAGCTTTTGTGCTCAGGGACGGGAACCCTAAAAAACTTGTAGATGCTATCGCTTTGTGAGCAGCCATTTTCGGCAGGGTTTAAACAACACTGCATGTCTGAGCGACATCTGATACCAAGACCTCCAGCTTAGACATACTCCAATGGCCCTTTACTGAAGACTCCTTGGTGGTCGGAAAGGGAGTCATGTATGTATATTATGTGTGAATTCCAAGCACAGGCCTGGTAATCCCAGTAAAATGTTGACCTTCAGTATGAACCTAACATATCTATCTACCCAGTAATGACTGTGACCAAAACCTGCCCAAAGTCACATCAAGACAAGAATGCTTCTTTTCCATGCACATGTAACCATCATCATATATGCTGAAAGACGCCCAACCTTGAGGATATTTTGATCTTGTTACGATTTGTTTTCTTTTTCTTGTTCTCTTTTTTTGTTTCGCGTGGCAAAAAAATTGCCTGTAATGTTTGTTACGGCCTATAAAGTTGAGATAGAAAAGCATGCGGCAGGACAGAGGTTTAGCAGCTGTCTCCCCTGTGAACAACAACAATTCAGTATCAACTCCCTCTGCAAGTACCCGCACTTCAAAACCCCCGTCTGTGGGCTCAACGCATAAACAAACTGAATGAAACCACATGTATGCAAAGGCCTGTATGTCTGAAAAAGATGATATGCTTTCATCAAATGCTGTCGCCCATTTACTTAGAAATTAAGATTGATTGCATTTATGAAGCAACAACTATTCCATCTGATGCAGAAATGAACAGGATGGGCCAAACATATTCCTTAAAATACCTCACATGTTTAATGCACTACATGTACAGAATGGACAACAGCATTTACAGATGTTTATAAGTACATTTATAAGTTTATAAGTACGTTTATAAGTTATGTACATAGTACATGAGAGTGTCTAAGAATCAAGTATGCACTATGAAACTGCAAAATGGCAAACACAATTTAAAGGGCTGGGCAATGCATAAGTGATTACTTGTGACCTCTGCCTAGATGAGTGCTGTGGACTCGTCTCATGTGGGTAGCCTGTCAGACATGGCTGATAGAGGAAAACACCACAGCTGGCATTTAGCTATTCTTAACTCTCTGGTCAAGTGGATCCAGAACTCGCAGTGTTTACTATGCATTAAGACGGCGCACGTCATCCCTCCCGCCATGCCAAGCTAAAAAGTCACACATTATTGAATAGCCTCTGATAAGGTCAGCTCTCCTCCTGTGTGTCACTTGCTCTCAGCTCTGGCTGAGACGAGCACAACAGCGTTTCACCTGCTCCCTCCCTCGCTGCTCGAGCTTGGTAAACACGTCTCAGGCGGCAGAGTGTATCCAGCCCCCGCGTGCACGTCGCTGATGACCGCATCCTATTGGCTCGGTGACACCTCTGCGGCTCAAGGGAGTGAGTCAGACGCCCAGAAGAGCTCTGCTTCGCTCCGCTCTGGTCGGGACCCCGCCTACTAGCCTCCTACATTCCCTGCCTCTCCCAAATATACATGCTTTCACTGTCAACACTTTCAGTCCACCTCTGGTGCCATTTTTACATACATTAACCCCCCCCCCACACACACACACACACACACACCACCACCTCTACCACCTCCACTATCTTCACAACAACAGCCAGAGACTGAATTCCAACCCCCCTTAGTCCTGAACATCTAAAGATGTCTGGCATGAATCGCCATCATGATTGGCTGATTTATGTCAGATACATCCTAGAGGGCTGAGGGCTTAGGGCTGGAGGACATTGGAATTTAGTCCGAGTCTATAAGGACCTTAATATGTTGATGACAGAAATGCGGATGGAATGCTGCTGTAACACGGTGTTCTGCAAGGCAACTCCTCTATCTCTCTCTCCATCTCTCTCTCCACTATTTTCAGGGAAAAGATTTATTTAGAGGAGATCGATGTGTTTGGGGGATGGTGGGGCCCGGCTTGTCAAAGGGCCAAGAAATCACTGGCTGTCATTCAAGAGGCGAGCGAGAAACAGAGGGGCAACAGTCTGCCCGAGTTACACATGGGCACGAAAAAAAATAGAACAGGGAAGACAGTTTGAGATTCATCATTGCAAGGAATAAATCAGTTAACCTGGGCCTCCTGCCAATTATGACAGCAGCGCTTATATATATCACTGGGTTCGCATATTTCAGTCGTTGGACTCGCAAGCCTGAAACCCTCACTGTGGAACAAGGGCATGAGGATGTAAAGTCAGTGGCACTGCCACCAGCCAAGCCATGCGCCGCACTTCCTCACAAAGGTGCCTTCCCTCGTTTAACACAAATCACGTTTTAACGAACGACTACGGCGAGCGGGCCAGTGGGTCACGTACACTCCACCCGCCCGCAGCCAGCGTGCCGGTACATAAACGGTACGAGGTTCCGTCATGAAAGCAGCGTTGAGCAAATATGGCGGCAGCCGAGTAAAAACATCTGCGAGGTGATTGGCCCGTGGCCAGTCAGTCTTTTGTGCTGTGGGTGAATAAATGCGTGTTATTTCTCGAGGGAGAAACAAGTCTGCTCACCACTCAATTCTGAGCTGTGAGGTGCAAAACATCCCGTAGACTTCAAACAAACTAAGCTGTAACCTACACAGACAAGTGCAACCAGCCAAACACACACCAAAGAGCCAAAAGGAACAGAACATCTGTAGGCCCAAAAAAATCTAAATCAGCCTTGCTGGCAGAAGCTGTTATACTATTAAGCTATTATTTGGATATCAAATAACTGTAAATGCAGCGTGTCTTTCTTCTTTTATTTTGTTATTTGAAAGAGCCAAGGGCACTGCTGTTGGAAGTCTTTTAGAGGCAGTCATCTGAGTGTGTTGTCAGTGTGGATTTTCTAAGCATGCGTTGGACCATGTGGATGGCAGTGTCCGTCAGCAAGCACCACAAACCTCCGAGGGCATGGATCTGGAGTGCGGATATGGGTCAAGACAGATCTGGATCAGATCATCATAAGCACACACAAGTGCCATCCCCTCTGACCTCTGCATGAAATCCAATGAAATCTGACCTCTGACCTCTGCGTGAAATCCAATACATGCAAGAGGTTGTAGGGAAGAAAAAAACATAATACAACGGAATCCAGGTGATTGACGGTCTGTGAATGCCAAGCTCTGGCTTTGGTGAATGGGGCGCATGGTGTTAGTGGAGTGATGGTGGGAATGTAACCCCCAAAGAAACGCTGAAGCTTTTTGGAGATCAGCTGTGTCGGAAAAAGGCTGCGATCAGAACAACAACAGCAGCAGCAGCGGCAGGGTTACTCAAGACCTGGGGACCTCCAGAGTGAAATATCATTTCACAAAGCAAACAAACAAAAGCCAGCATGAGCTCGAGTGACACCATCTTTCACAGGTCAGACTTTGGCATTGTTGTGAAACCCAACGCTTTTCAACAGCCACTCTTCAGAGCCCCATTGCTCGTCTCACGTCTTCTTCCATTAGAAGGCTCTCGCTATTCTTCCAGAAATATGCTGCTCATTATCTGTTCACTGAGCTTAAGCAAGCCCGACCATGTCATTAGGGATTTGGAGTGTCAAAGGTGGGATTTGGTTGATCACCGCATACAGTGCCAACAGCATACCTCACCTAACAATTGTGACGGAAAGACTGACGGAGAGTCCACGCCTCTTCCTAAGATGGTGTGCACCGCTCAATAGCCTTCAAGTGAGTTGTGAATCATTCTTGTCAGATCAGAGGATTGTCCAGAAGTGCAAGGGCAAGTTAGTGGAGATTCATGAAGGCAGTTAGTGAGGATCAAAGCAGCACCACAGGTAAACTTACCTAAGTGTTCAGAATGGATCTGTACTGAGAAGAAGGAGGTAATATAATGTAGCCTTGGCAATACAGAGTCTACTGTATCAGTGAAACCCCAAAACTTGATCCAAGAGCCAGGGCCAAAACACGGTAATGTCAATGCAATCGGATGGGGGTTAAAAGACTGTGGTGCAACAGCATGTAATTCGTAAACGATTCGTAAACGATTATGAGGATGTTCGTAAACGATTATGAGGATTTTAAAAGTGTTGAACTACCTAATGGATTAAAATGCTCATGGAAAATGCTCACTGCTCACAGATGCAAAATAGTTGTGTAGCCATTTTCATTAGTCTCTGAACATGAAAGGAGTGAAAACGTATAAAACCAGCTGATTGGCTGCAGTATTTCTAAATAGGAAGATTAACAAAATTATTCCTTCCAGAACATATTTTTTGCAGTCTTGGAAACTAATAACCCTGCTATACAGAGGGAAACGCCCAGGATTAAGCTGTCAGAAAGATGTCTTCATGAAGTTCAGCCATGTTTGAAAAGTGTTTTTTTTATCCGTTAACAACATATTGGAACTGTCAGTGGTGAAGTGAATTACACGGAAAACATGTCTACTGAAAGACATGGCTGTTATCATAGTCTCTGGGGAAAGAGGCACGCTCTGTGTGTGCGTGCGCACAGTGCGCGTGCTCTAGCTTCTGCAGTTTATAAAGCAACTCGCTGTTTGACATTTCTACCTGCGAGCTTATGGGCTGTTTCGTATTTATAAACAAACACGCTTGTACGCTTACGCAGGGGTGGTAAATAACCCTGATTGGCATCCTAATGCGAGACTAGAACTTGACACCTGACGCGCGGCAGAGATCAGAATGCATCAAACATCCACGGCAAGAGAACTACTTCTAATCGCCTTCCGCATTGCTGGACACCTAATACGGGGACATAGAGCTGACATAATCTCCAAGCCATCCTAAATTTGTGGTTCTGCAAATGGAAAGGCACGGCATGTGTAGTAAGGTGTGGACTCCCCTCCCGCTACTTCTGTTATTTGGTAGAGGTCGTATGCAGAGAGGGCGGACTCATGCGCAACGTCAGTGCTCTCGAACCCTTAAATCTATTTAAACTGGCCGCAGTCTCCACAGAAAGCAAAGCGCAAGCGACTGCACATCTGTAATGCAAGTGTTCAAGCTTGTTTCCAATTACCAGTCAGATCTCTTGGACACATTCTTGGATTAAAATAGCGCGTAATGATGGAGATCAATGGCTGTCTTAGAGTCTCGTTAAAATTTCAAGATTTTTCAGTGTTCTGGGGATTTTGCTATAACGTTTAATGGTTCAGTGTGTTCCAAGTTGACGTGTGGATCGGATCTGCACGGCTGCCGTCGGAGTGTTGTCTTCTTCACTGGAGGAGTAATTCATTTCGCTGGCTACATTTAATTAAAAGTATTTCACCAGACGCCTGGTAGTCTACTGCTCTTGCCATCAACTCCCTGAACAGAAGTCCTGATGTCTTCATTTGACTCCTTGCAGTTGTTGATGGTAGTTCTCTATCAGGTTTCCTGCGTGGATCTCTGCATCCTGTTATTGGGCAACACGATTTTGACACAGCAGTCCGTTGCGCACTGACCCGGGGACTACAGAAGCCGCGGATCGGTGTGTGCGTCGGAGAGACTGAACTGAGTGCCGTATTGAGCGGCTACTTTCAAGGTACTGGCGTACGCGGAGAACTGATCGTGGAATCTATGAATGGGTGTGGATTTTCTTTTTATACAACACAGTTTGTCCGCTGGATATATTTATCGTAGACCTTTTTTTGGATCATTTCATGCAACATTGTTGACCTCTTTTGGATCTTTGAGCGATTTCAGCAAAGGGTCTGCATGGGCCAGATTTAAGGTATGTGGGCTGATGTTATCTGAATAACTTTTGCGTGCATGTTACATTTTCAATGACAATTTTAGCCTGGCAACTATAACGTTTTCAGAAAGGTCACAAGTCGAAGTGAAACTATATTAAAAAGTTTGTTTTATTTCAGGGTACATCCACCTGTCCAGCGCATTGTAACAGAACATTTAATAAAATAATCGTGGGTATTGCATATTTGTGCCTTTTAAATGTACAGTCTTGCATATCTGTAAATAAGCTTTCATTTATGATAAAATACCTCTGCACTATATCCAAAACAAAAGAAAATTCTCTCGCTAAGTAGCAACTTCCCAACGTTTTGTGAGTGTCTGTGCCATTAGCCTATATAGGCCTATGAACTGCTGTGAAAGGTTTATTGAAGCATTTGACGTGCGTAATCATTCGCACTCACGCAAAACTGGGGATTCGGGAAACACCATCTGGTGATTCCGCATCAAGTCTCACTCAGTTCACTCGCCACAAGAAGCACTTGTCCTGCGCTGCTTTCAAGTGCCTTCCTGCCCGAGGCCGAGATTTGAAAAGCGCACAAGATCCATGGCATGTGTTCTGTTGACTGCTTGTCGAGTTTATGCCTCTGCAAATTAATTCCTACACCTTTCCTGGAGACTTATGTGCCCCTAAGTAAGATAAATTACCAGATATAACAATCCTCCGGCAGAACATGGCTACACGGCCTTGCATAAATGACAAGTAACTTGTAATCAACTCAAATGAGTGTCGACTATGTTTGGAGGACGATTGATTAACTCATTGGATTCGCCTAACCGATGGTGACCTAAAAGTAGTTTCACTTTGACAGGCAGATTTTTCAAATATGGGACAGTTTTCATTCTCACACTCAGTATAATCTGTTCAAATGAGCTGCAATGGTCTAAGCACGGGATCAGCATTAAAGGCACAACTGCAAGCTTTTAAATACTTCATCCAGCCCAAATGTTATAAAGACACGATTTATAAGCTTGGCGCTAATCGCACACTTCCAAATAACAGAGCATAACACAAACGTTGTTTACTTTTATTTTTAGTTTTCTGATATAGTGGGTGGCGTTTCAATTGACACAAGCCTATTCCTTTGCCAAGCTTCTCTGTTTAGGTGGGCCAAGTTCCAGCATGTTGGCATGGCCTTGACATTTACAGAATCTTCCTCACGGAAAATGACAGTTGAATTGCAAATGTATAAATCTAAGAATTAGGCAAAAACAACTTAAAGTGCCTGTAGGTTTGTGGAAAGTTTCCTTATGTTCCTTAAATATCTTAGAATTGTGTTATTGTCAATGAAATTAAAGGATGTTAAAATGCCCTTGTCTGTATTACAGATTCCCTCTGAGGAACTGAGTCTAAAATGAAGTTATGGGATGTTCTGGTCACATTTCTGTTGCTCCTGAGCTCCGTCTCCACGCGCCCCATCTTTCCAAAGCTGCAGCCCGTCAAGAGGCCTCCTGTAGTGGGCTTGCACCGTGACTCTGTTGCCCTGTCTATGGAGGACTCTCTCATACAGCCCTACTCCCAAGCAGCGCGCCTGCACAAAACCTCAGTGGAGGAACAATGTAAGTGTGCTTCACTTCTCTTACTTCCAAGACATTCCTATAAACATCAGATTGAATCTAACTCAAAGGATAAACATCTCCGTCTAATTATTTTTAAAAAGAATCTCCACTTTTTATCTTGTGAATCTGAGGAAGACCAAAATGACTAAAGTTATTCATATAAAACAAAAAACATATGAAAGGAGTGTGTTGACTTTTTTGGGAAATACTTTGATGCAGTACGTCCTGCACCTGGGACATGCACAGTGTTTTCCTTTGACTGCTAGGACTCAGTCTGGCATGTAGATGTTGGTTTTATTGTTTTACCCAAATACAGTCACATTTTAAGAAGGACCGTTTGTGGGGTTGGAATTCATAATTACAGAACCTTTTTGCAAGTAGTTGGTTAGTGAGTTACAGAAGGATCTCATACTTGTTTCCTTATGCAATGCTTGGGGCAGACATGTGTTAGGGGGTTGAAGCTCACTGTGTTTGTATTAAATCATCCAGAGAATTTCTCAGCAGTGGGCTCCATTAATGTGGCCATGGTGTCGACAAAGAGAATGTCTAATGAATTCAAACCAGCAGTTTCGGTCGGTCAGTAAGACTTCAGGAAAGTTAGAGGGTCATGGTGCATCACAATAGCCTGATGCGTCAAACGCTTTCACATCGTTTTATTTTTTTGCAAAGTGTCTGAAACATATCCATTGGCATATGTTCACTTCATGGTGGGCAGATACTTTCTGCTTCAACCAATCTCTACAGGTTGGTTGTGACGTATATTACATGCTGGAACGCACCATTTGAATTCAATGTTATCGCTTACAGCCCTCCCTCGGTTCACTGATTGGCCCACCAAGATCTGAGACGAAGTGAACCATAGCCTATAGTTAGCTCCCTGACCAGTGGTGGATCTAAATGAGAAATTGAGCGGAAGCACAAGGCAGCGCTAGCCTGGCTAGGATCACAGAGATCTTTCAAATGACTTGTGATTGAGGTGACCATCAGAAATGTCTACAGACCCTATGAACTATGGTTAAGAAGGAACAGACACTGAAGATGGAGGAAGGTACTTAGAGGGCAGTAAATCCACTAATCATATTTAAAAAGTTACATCTGACGTTAGAATGTATCCATCAACAGAGGTACAGTATATATATTCTCCAAGTGTTCAAACAAAATCGGTTCAGTCCGCTGATCAACCTTTAGTACGGTCCAACCTCCAGAGAACCTATAGGTGGTCTGTCAGGCTAGCCTGATCTATGGGCCTTCCATCATGTACACGAGGGGCCTAGTTTATCATGACGGGACATCAGAAAAAGTCTTTTCTTGATTGCTCCGGGCAGCATTGCACGGGTGTCAAAACAAGTACAATAGCAGCAGAGGTGGAACTGGGGGAGACATCTGGCCCAAGACAAAAGCTTGAGCTGACATTCCTTTGCCGTGCTTGTTTATGTTCATCGCTACCTTTTCCCAGCACACTAGCAGCACCCCTTAGCTCCCGACCCCCCTCACCCCACCCCACCCCACCTCACGCAGACACATACACCTACACACCACTCCAGCCCATCTCACCCCACCCCACCCCCCTGAAGTTACAGCAGGGGAATCTAAACAGATGACGACCCGTGTGGAGCGAACCTAAGCTTTGGCGCTTGAAGTGTCGAGCTGCCGCGCTCCGCGCCGTCGTCGTGTTTATGCTCCTTTTAGCAGCTGGGCGGGAGGAGCGGCGCTCGTTTGTTTAATAGAACATGACACTGTCTTGTCTTTACACAGTAGTAAACCTCCAAAGCGCTCTCGATAAGGCATGGAACATTTAGCGAAAATGTTCCCCTGCTGTGCAAGCACTGCCCTCCATCGCAATCTCTTCTCCGCTCCTCGAGTGTTGAAATGAAGGTCCCACTCCCCCCCCACTCCACCCTTTCAGAGCAAACTAATAAAGTCAGTGCACAGGTTACATGACTTCATTTGAGAGGCATCCAAAGACACCAACAACCCTCCGTATGCAGGCTCTTTTTTTTCCAAACTTGACAATGACATGGCAGTTAAATACTTTTGAACACCAAGATCCCCCAACGACAGAATGGTACTGAAGAGTGGTTTAATACTAAACTGATTCAGTATGTGCAGAATATTCCATTGGTGTCCAATAAGACAATTCAAAGGAACATAGTGAAGCATGCCTGTAAAAATAAAAATACTGTCTTGTATTGTGACAAATAGAAATGTACTGCCTGTCTACTTGCTGAAATAGCAACTGATTGAGAGCATAAACACTGCAAATTCTGCAGCTGATCCAGAGAAATTTTTCCATTTCGTCTGAAATTCAACATGCAGCTCAATTATCCTTGGCCACTTGACATAAAACTCAACATGCTCAATTATACTTGGCTAAAGTCTTTGAAAGCACATGTGAGATGATTGGTCTCTGTCATCACCATACTGAGGTAAACAGACAATCAGAGAAAAGGTGTCACCTGAGGAGCTGAGGAGGAAAACGGCTGACCAATCAGGCTCTGCAGACCTTGTGACACAGCTTTATGGGCCCGGGGACGGTCCAAGGGAACTAATGTAATGTAAGGATCAAATTCTCTCACACCTCAACTTGTCAAACGATCCCAGTGAGATGGGCCTCTCTGCCTCGCTAGCTAGCACAGTCAAAGAAGCCCTGCGGAAGGAAGAACAGTTAGTTACGGCCTAACGGCATCCCCGGCCAAGTCCTCTTTCATTTCCTCTTGACTCACCTGATCTCTCACAGCATGAGGTGTAAGCAAGTTACCCCCCTTTGCTGCTTGTTACGTGATCAGTCTCTGCATTGGCAGGCTCCCTCCAAATAGAGTCATTTCACAAGAACATAGGCTATGATCTTCACAGAGAGTTTCCAGACGTGGCCATTCAGCCAATTGACTTGACTTCTTAAAGAGAGCGGAATTAGGCGAACATGTCCTATAATGAAATCATTGTGTATAACACAAAGGATCAAAGGCCGCTTCTTTTTTTTTTTTTTTCTTCACTGCTGGGCTTGAGATGGGAGAGAGGAGTGTGTATGTTTTGAGTTTGTGGTTGTCCGTGTGTGCAGAGAGGTGGAGGCAGCGGTGCAGGGATGTCATGGTCTGTTGCATTATTCTCCAGCTCCTTCAGGCTCAAAAGGTCTAAAAGAACCTTTCTGAATGACAAAGTAGTCAAGTCTGTTGTAGCAGCATCAAAAGGATAAGGGCCCTTTTGAAAAAGAAATACAACTTCCTATAGGGATTGGAACAATAAAAAAAGTCATGAATCACCCAATAAATCTGAATTTAAATCATGTAAATCTCATGATTTACATCTCTCGCAAAGCTGACAAAATGACATTACGTAATGTAAATTCTGCAGTGGACTGCTAACAACAATAACAACTACTTCAGAATGCTTACAATGCATAAATCATTGAAACAGGCTCTTTTCTTGTTTACAGATGAACTTGAAGGCCCATATCCTGACCAGTTTGACAATGTCATGGACTTCATTGAGGCCACCATCGGTCGATTACGCCGGTCTCCCAGAGCCGACGGAGGTTCCCAAGACCGAGGCAAGAGACGGAGGCAGAGCGGATCGTCAGGCACGGATAGGGGGAGCAAGAGGGGCCGTGGGGAGAAGAGGAGAGGCCAGGGTCGGAAGGGCGGCCGTTCAGGAAAGGGTGGCCGGGAGGAGCAACGGACGGCGGTGGTAGGCCGAGGGTGCCTGCTCCGCGAGGTCCACCTCAACGTAACAGATCTTGGACTGGGTTACCAGACTAGGGAGGAACTGATATTCAGATACTGCAGCGGTCCCTGCTCGGATGCCGAGACCAACTACGACAAGATTCTGAACAATCTGACAAACAACAAAAAGTTGGACAAGGAGAAGCCCTCTCGGACATGCTGCCGTCCGATCGCCTTTGACGACGACCTCTCGTTCTTGGACAACAACCTGGAGTATCACATTCTGAAGAAGCATTCCGCCCGGAAATGTGGTTGTGTGTGACAAAGAAAGAGAGAGGAGATGGGAGGACAAACCGAGGGGGGAAGGGACAGAGCGCCCAGCGGATGTCACTCAAAAGCGGGGTGGCCACTGCAAGTATACAACAGTCCAACGGCACTTGGACGTGTGGGGGGAAAAAAAAGCCGAGTTGGCTTGGACAATACTGGTGTGGATGATGGCCAGTTCCTGGGCAGGGCGAGTAGAGTGGAGTACGGTAGGGCTCTCTCTCTCTCCTTGTTTGTTTGTTTGTTTGTTGAGACAGGCTGAGAATCACATTTGATACGGTGAGAAATTCATGCAGGTACAAGTCAAGCTCAAAACCTCAGTGTTCCGTTGTAATGTAAACTGACACTTCACTTAGACACATGGGGCATCATTCAGGCCCAATTGACATGAAAATGTGTGACACCCAAGAAACGGTGTTCCAAGACAGAATGATTTTTCTCACACTCACTCTCTCTCACACCCACCCACACACACAGTAATTCTGTTACCCAACTTTGCTGCTTTAGTTCAAGTCCTTCAGGAAAATGAGAAGAACTGCAGATGCATTGTTTGCGCTACACAGGGAGCTTTGGTTGCTGAAGAACGGCTCCGATCGCTGTGTGGCAAATGCCTCAAAGTTTACACTCAGAAAGGAGTCATTCACCCCCTGCCTCTGGAGCAGCAACAGATGTTTTTAAGTATTAGAAATCTATCAATTTATCTATCGTACGTACTATATCGATGTATATGTATAAATATATATATATATGAGAAATGTATTTATTGAATTTAATTAACTTATTGTTATTTATTACAATCTGTTGTATTAAGAGTGTTTCTTCTTTTATTTTTTCTTTCTTATTTATTTGAGGAGCTTTTGTGTCTTTTTTTTTGTAATTTGGATGGTGCCAAAAGTGGAGTGGAGAGCGTTGTTTCCTGCAGCCGTAAATAATCAAAACAATCTGTGAGGAAAAAGACAGAGAGAGAGAGAGTGCACTCATCATGGATGTCTCCACTAACATCTGTGATGTTTAGAAATACGGTCATTTCTTTAATTCCGCACATAGAGATGTATTCCACTGAAATGGCAGAAAAGGTTGGGAGAGGGCAGTGAAAAGTAGAATTGAGAAACGTAAGGACCAACTTCCCCACCTTAAAGGAAAAGTCTCTAGCCCTGTTGTTTGAGGTCACAGTGTGCTGTCAGTTGGAAAAACAACAATACATTTTGGTCAAGCACAGACCAAATAGCAAACCAGTAGCTAGCGCTAACTGATAGGGGCACAGAAAGATGACATAGAAAGAGAGTTTCTGTGCCCCATGCAGTTAGTGTTGCTGCCAGTGCGCCATTTGGTCTGTTGCACCAAATGTTATTGTTTGTTTTCCAAGTGACAGAAGTCTGTGGTCTTGAACAACACAAATTTGAGATGAAATGCTCAAGTCTATTCCTTTAAACAGATTTTCTGCTCTCATTTTTTTTGGCACAGGAAACTCCACACCTGAGCACACACACACATACACACAAAACTACAGTATATACACCCCTCTAACTCAACTCTCAATTCTTTTCCAAAAGAAAATAGAGAAGAGAAAGAAACCTCAACCGACAAGGGCCGAAATGCCCTTTAGGAGAGCAATCAACTGTTTACTCTCATGGAGTGAGTCTTTGACGTTGGGCCTGCAAGTCCTCAATTGCAAGCATCTGTTTACAGTAAGAAAATACGTCCCTTCCCGCTGTGTTTGTTTCCATTCAGTTACTGTCGTAAGTGCATACAGAGAGCTGGGGGTGGGATGGGGTAGGTGGGTTTGTTGAGGGGGGGCAGTGGTTTGCCTCACGGTCATCAACACGCACAAACAGAGGAGCCTCGTCCCCGTCCCACGCTCCCGAGTGCTGGAAGAATCCCCCCTCACTTAATGCTCCTTGGTTCTGTCTGCCGGTCCGAAAAGAGCCTTTAAGTGGAGTAGTGTCACTACGGGGGCTGACAAGGCTCATTTGACTCATGGGTCAGGGCTTAGGCAAATGACTGTCAAACACAAAGGTTAAAGCACTTCTACTGACTGGAGCACCCCCCCCCCAGCCCCCCCAGCCCCTTCATCCCCTGGGCTTTAAGACCAATTAGGTAAAGATCCGTCGTTCCAGTCTTCTGCAAACTCCCCCAAATCATCACACACCCACCAGATGGCTGAGGATCTCCCTGCTCTCTCAGGTACAGTGATCCTGTAGTGATCCGGTCCCAAATCCCCCCCCCCCCAAAAAAAAAACAAGATGAGTGTCCGAATGATGAGCACAATCTGGCCACCATCCACTGTGTCTTGTTTGTTTGAGATACACTGGTTTTAGGAATTGGAGGGGTGGGGCATCAATTAAAGTCAGACAAAGTCATTTAAATAATTTAAACCAGCAAACCAAGATCCCCCGAGTTCAATCGGCCCCAAAAACAGAATACTCAGCACACTGAGCAGTTCACTGAACTGACTGGAGACTCTCTCACTTGTGTAACATCCCGTGAGAGGATTTTTTTTTCCCTCTCTCCCTCTGTTCCTCTGCTTTTTACAGTTTGAACAGTGCCGTTCACTCATAGTCACAGAAAAGCCCAAGGCCAAACCCTGATGTTGCCCTGGATTACAGACCTGACTCAGTGCTCACTCTACAGGAACGGAGCCAGCTTTACACAGTAATCCCCCCATCACACACACAACAAATCCAGTGAATTGAGAAGAATTTAGGCCAAGCCCAAAGGAAGAGAGAGATCGAGAGAGAAAAAGAGAGAGGGGGAAAACGCACTCGGACTAATAGTCCTTTTTTATCAGACAACTTGTTTGATCAACTGTTTACCTTTGCAGTTGTTTGGACGTGTGCATTCTAGTCAGGTTCAGGAGAGAGGCCGTTTGTGAAGGCGTTACGGCACCTGAACACACTCCCCCCACAAAGCCTTCCTTCAGCCGGAACTGTGCGAGCTGTGATCTACATGTCCACATGTACATTCGGATTGCTTAAGTGTAAAGTGTTTTGTTTTGTGACTGAGGTTTTGATTCCTTTTGATGAGTGTTGTGTTATTTTGTGGGATGAACTAGAGGGTGACGACACAGTGGCTGCTGGTTTATGTTTGTGATAGGAAGGGAAGTCTTCTGGGGTGCCCAAAACCATAGTTGTTAACCAGGCAGCAAATAAGTTGGTTGGCAAAGGGAAATTGTATTGTTATCAACAAAGTTGCTAACTTAGTTACTTAGTTAACAATGTTGCTAACTTAGTTAGCGACTATGGTTTTAGGAAACATGCCCTTGTCCGTTTTCTTTTTGTTCAGTTCTGTGAAAAAAGGTGTCATGTCTTGCTTGTTTTGTGTTACTGAACCAAAGTTCTCTACAGACTTTATTTTTGTACAATATTCATTTTATAACTTTTTACAGAATAAATCTTGTTTCTATACCATGTGTGTCATCTTTTAATATGTCCTTCTATTTAACTTTTGTGTAAGAAAAAATATTATTTAATTATTATTAATTTATTTTTAAAAGAAAAAGCGTTTTCACAGCAAAGTCAAGCCTTTAATCTTGACCTTACTTATCCACCTATGCCATAAGAAAAGCAGATCTTTTACAGATCCCCTGAATAAACAACATAACAACCCCCCCCCCCTAAAACTATCAGAGCAAAGAATGCAAAAAATGTGAAAAGGCTTCAAAAGGCCTATTAAAAGACTGAGGGGCAGGATGTGCAGACTCAAACTGTTGAACAGAAAATTCACTGAGGCAAAAAGGCAAGAGTGGGAATCACTCAGAAAAGGTAAACAACATTTGCTGAGACTGAGACACTGCTTTCTTTCCAAAACAAAACCCGCGCTTCATGCCACTGTAATTACCCAGCACACATTCAACAGGAGGTTGTAGATACATGGGAGATACTGAAAGACTGGCCAGGGAAAAACCAACAAACAAAAAAACACTCCATCCATCTGGACATCCAAAGTCGCCCAGCAGAGACATGCAGGATTAATTGGAGACTCTTCTGACAGGATCCACCTCAGGCCTGCAAAGCCACTGACACAGTCCCACTCGTATCCCAATGGGGCGTTGTCTCCACACACAGACACACACACACACACACATATACACACACACACACACACACACACACACACGAGCTGCCACATGGGCACAAACCTGATAACAAGAGAGAGGTGAGACTTGATCCTCCCAGCGGGGTCAGCTACTGACTTTTAGGGCAGTGGCAGAAGCCATGCCACGCTATGCCACGCCACGGTGGCACACGCCCCTGCGGCCTTTCGCGAACGCCAGGCAGGGTGACCGAGGTGGGCATGGATGAGCCATGACATCATCGGCTCCCGCATTCCGGCATTCCGCAGCCGGTAACAGACACTGCGGGGCGAGAGGCTGCTGACATCACCCCTCGGGAATAGGCTGACTAGGATTAGATGGGAACATTGCAGGGATAAGCCCCTGTCTATGCACCTCACGTACAGTTTACAGCTCTTCCTTTTCCCTTTTTTCCCTTTTACCATGACTGAGTGAAGAGGCGGGAGTGAAGGATTTGCTTTGGAGGCTTTGGGACCTGAAGGGTCTCGGGGAAAAGGAAAAAAAAAAAAAAAAAAAAAACCTGCTTGAGTAAAAAGCTGACAAGGAGACATCCTACGTAGTTGCAGCAGAAAGAATTAGGAATGCATCCTGCAAGATCAGTCCGCATTGCTCTGGTAATCGACCGCTGCGGAGCTTAACCAGAGAAGAACGCCCTGCTTATCGTTCTCTCGTCTCTGAGGACGGAGCATCGTAACGGGGGGGTAATGAAACAAAAACGGTGCAGCTATGCTGGTAGAAACCGATAGCAGCTTAAAGCCTGCATGCGACTCACTGCAACTGTCCACTGTAGACCAGATGGTGCATTCCTCAAATGCACTGCATGCGTGGTGTAATTCTTTTTTGTCACATACCACCCATCACTCTTTCTGAGCAGGTTGCACGGCCCATTTAGAAGCATTGAAAATGTTGGCGGTGCCTTAAGGTGAAGGAGTTGCATATATAGAACAAGACATCCCCCACACACAACTTTTGTACAAGCAATTCTCAAATGTGGCATGCGTTTCAATCAAGAGCACATTCAATTAGAAATTGGTTTTAGATCTGGATTTCAATGTTATGAAATATCAAATCTCAATCTAGTAGACAAGAATGACAGGCCTGCTCATCTTGCTTTGCTGATTGATGTTATGCGCATTTTTAAACGAAGCAAATTTCACCATATTGTTTTAGTTAATAATCAGCATTGTTTTTCGAAGCGTCTGCAGACTTTTCTGATTCTGACAGACGGCACTTTTGATTTCTCCAGAGATTGGAAAGAATTTGCCATCTTGTGAAGGAGAGCTGAGCGGAAGGTCTGTCTGCTAAATAAATATTTACGCCAGGCAGTGACTCACCTCCGAACATTCCTCCTTCACATTCAACACAAACCACCAGGGCCTCTAAAGAGAATGCTTCATCAACGTTTCAAATCTGTAGGGACACGCAGCAGTATGGGCCTTTATGGGTGCATGGGTGATGGTGTGTGTGTGTGTGTGTGTGTGTGTGTGTGTGTGTGTGTGTGTGTGTGTGCGTGTGTGGGTGTGTCTGAGGAGAGCCTAGCAGCTGTGTGTCAACACAAAAAGCTCTGCCAAAGCTAGTCCTGAACTATCCTGGAGTTCTGAATGCTTCTTCTCTTTTAAAATAGATTAGCTGGGAAGAGTGGGCACATCTGTTGAAAATAAGAACCCATTTGTGTTGCTTAACTTAAGCCATTGGATCAGCACATTTGAAAAAATAAAAAGATAAAAAGACAAATTATCAAAAAAAAAATCATTTTTATTAAAAAAATGCTTGAATTTTTCATTGATTGTTGTCTATGCCTACACAAGTGTACATCTTTTAAATCAACATTAAAAAAAGAGATCAGAAAGAAGACTGAGACCTCATCTTAGAGGCTCTGAAGAAAAGCAGAAACTGTCCACACACACACACACACATACACACATACATACACACACACACACACACACACACACAGAGAGAGAGCTTGTAGAAACATTCAATTTCACACAAGGGCCTTCTTCCAAAAACAAACACACTATGTGTACAGGAACCCAACCTACCCTCTTAACCCACTGAGAGAGAAAGAGAGGAGAGGATAGAGACACAGAGAGATGGAAGAAAAGAAAGAAAAGAACAGAGGGACAGAGAGGGAGGGGGTGGAAGGGTGGAGGGGAGTTGGAGTGTTGTGTGTGTGCGAGCGTGCTCAGATTTTGCGTTTCTTCCACTCCGGTTCTTTGTCGGCTTCTTCATCCTCTGACTCCTCCTCAGCGAATACTGGCTCAGGCTGTGTCCTGAGAAAAGAGGTGAAGGACGGAGGAAATGGGAGCGAGAGACAGAGAGAGAGAGAGAGAAAGATAAAAAAAAGAGATGAGGGAAGAAACAGAGAGAAAATTAAAAAGGAAGATGGATTAATCCATCTCCTTTACGCATCACGTAATTTCTGACCGGCGATTAAGGCACAACATCTGCGCCTAAACTACCCAAGTCCCAGAGAAGCCATGTCCTTAGATGTGTGGACAGACATAGCATGAAATGAAAAGCAGTAGGACTGCAAGCCATGACTGAGAGAATTACACCTGTCCTTTTGAGCTATAAGACCGACTTAACCCGGTCTAGTCTCCGCATATCCTACACATACTGAAGGGATAAAAGACTTCTATTGCCTTTCTGACGGCAGCTTAGTGTTTTCCACTTCTATCTCATCACTGTGGACTTTGTCTGATACGGGTACAAACCCTTTTGAAAATGTCAGAGAACGATCTGTGTGTGTGTGTGTGTGTGTGTGTGTGTGTGAGTGGGTGACGATTAGAAAGTTCAGACACGTTAGTTTTTTTTAAAAAAAGAGGATTAGTATAGCTGTTTCCACTGCAGTTAAAATTGAATTTGCAAGGGCGTATTTGATAAAAATCAATCAATCAAATTTAAAAGCAATCAAATTCAAAAAGTCTTCAGTAACTCAGTTCTGTGATGCATGTCTTTGGCTGGTTGACAGAAGGCTTACCATACAGTATACGTATGTCTTGGCGATCATTAAAGTTAGATATGTGCTTCTGTGAGTCTTCAGTCACTGGGTGCTCAGATGCATGTTTTCCAGACATATTTATCTAAGTTTATTAAATACATATTAATTAAAGTTAGATATGTGCTTCTTTCTGTGAGTCTTCAGTCACTGGGTGCTCTGATGCATGTTTTCCAGACATATTTATCTGTCACTGTGGAGACTGTAGAACAGGGGGCAACAAAGCCCCATCAGAAACAAAGCTGACCGAGGACACAGGATACATGCTCTGTGGTTGAAACTCAACCACTAATCACCAGCTTAGGTAACCAGTTCACATTTTGAATCCTGCTTGACGCCAAAGGGTGTAGATATCTGTATGTGTGTGTGTGTGTGTGTGTGTGTGTGTGTGTGTGTGTGTCATCAGTTGTCCAACACCAACAGCAGGCAATTAGCTAACTGCTAACTGAAGCCTGTGTGTGTGTGTGTGTGTGTGTGTGTGTGTGTGTGTGTGTGTGTGTGTGTGTGTGTGTGTGTGTGTGTG
>JASCQY010000078.1:11423528-11436488 GCA_030264315.1 Sardinella tawilis | reverse complement strand
TTACTGTTTGGGCAGTGTAGAATGCGCAAGTAAAGAATTTGAACATTCTAAAGACTTCTGCCAACAACTGCAGACTTCAGAATGTTCGTGTTTGTTGGCACTTGTTTGGGCAGTGTGCAAGCTCCTTTATACTCCAATTCGTTATCAATGCATTAACGGAGAGAAAGAAGGGGCTCAGGCCCATTGTTGAACCAGGGTGAAAAGTTTACCCCTTTGAGATCAATCGGAAACATCCAAGGAGTTTCCAGACACAGCAGAGAACACAACAAATGAAGGAGGATGAGAGGGGAGAAGAGAGAGAGAAGAAAAGAAAAGACAGAAGAAAAGAGAACAGACGGACAGACAGACAGAGAGAGAAAGAGAGAGAAAGAGAGGAGAGAGAGAGATAGACCATATGCTCTGCATTAACTCCTTTTCATTCCTGCTACCAATTAAAGTCGCCGTCTGAGTTGAGGCCGTCTCTTAATGACAATAATCCCTCCTGACATGCGGATTAATGTTGCACTGATTCTCATGCAGGTTTTACATGCTAGTCCAATGAACGTGGTGTGGCTCTGCCTTATGTGTGTGTGAGTTTTGATAGAAAGATGATTTGCCACTGACGCATGTACAGGCATGGCCCAAAACTGGAGTTAGCACAAGACAGAAGGACTTTGACAAGGATCCTGGAGGGGAGAGGTGAAGCTGACAGCCAGACACACTCTCGGAAACACCTTTGCAAAGTGCCGGGAATGGACGTTAATGGAGTGGAAATTAATTCAGCATGACGGGCGTTAGTCAGGACACCTACTCAGCCCTGAGAAAATTTGTATTGGAGAGGTCCCCCCCCCCCCTCCCTCCTACTTGTTCTTCTTTTTCTCCCACCTACCCTTCCCAAAGCTCCCAAGTTGTTCCCATCCTGTAAAGTGCAGTGTGTTGTGTGAGTGAGCAGAAGAAACGAGGGCTGGGGTTAGTGTCAGGCCAGCGGGTGACAGCTGGGCCTGAGGAATGGAGTGTGCCAAAGCCGATCCGCCGTCGCCACCACCAACCACCCACCCACCCACCCCGATCCCTCGCTGCTGAAACGCGTCACCTGGCAATTTCCTGCTGGCGCTCAGACAAAGAGCAGATCTCGGGCACAGAGAGAGAGACAGAGAGAGAGATAGAGAGAGAGAGAGAGAGAGAGAAGAGAGAGAGAGTGCTGCTGGGAGGAGAATACAGACACGTTCTCCAGTTAGGTTCTCCTGAGTTCTGCAACAAGCTGGGAAATTATGTTGGTCTGCACTTTTTCTTATTTTATTTTATAAAGGAGGCAAAGAAAGAGGTTTGCAGACACCCAAGAGATGAAAAGTGCTGTCCGGCTTAGCAGGAAACTGGAACACAGCAAGGTTTTCTTGACTACTGCTGAAAACACAGACGCAGATCTCAAGAGTAGCTTAACAGATTTGACATGGCCCCAGAGAGTTCCTTAGCTTGCAGACATGATGTTTTCACATGCTGCAACAGCCCTTAAGTTACTACAGCAGAGCTACCATGCTGCGTCTCGTCACACTGATTTCAACGATTATGCGACAGTGTTCTGAGTTCTCCAGAAGTTTTGCACGCAATGCTAAGAGTGCCCATGGGTTTAGAAGAGAAACAGTGGCAGTGATAGTGTAGTGGCTAGGCCAGGAGCCTAGCTACACAAAAGTCTTGGTCTGGTCACCTGGCTGCTAAACATTGTGCCCTTGAGCAAAGCAATCATCCACAAGCTGTTCCAAGGAGACTCGCCCTTGCGATAGGTACAGTATCTAATCGAAGTCGTTCTGAATAAAAGTGTCAGTGAAATGAATAAATCAAGACATAACATGAATAAATGAATAAAGATAAACTGATGCTTAATGACATCAGTGCCTCTGAGCTTTCCAGCAGGCTGGGATAAGTACGCGGGAATACAGTATAGCTCCTGCTTATCTGCCTGCTTGTTGAGCCTCCACAATGCTCCCTTCCCTTCTCAGCGATACAGTCTTACCACACACATACAAACAATTCGTTCAACTTCGGTGGAAGACCAACTTCAGGCGCCAACACACACAGCCTAATTCAAACACTGAATCAAGAGAAAGGAACGTTGCCTTTGATTACTTAATTGCTCAGACGAACTAATAATGGAAAAAGTAGAAAGGAAGGATAATTAAGACTTTCCATTTAGCTTGCTCTAGCCACTCAATCACTGCTTGAGACAGCATTATTACATCATAAGCGGTTCCTTACGGGTTGGTCAAAAAACCTGCATTACGCTTCCCGCAAGACATAAAAACACAGACAAAAATTAAGCTTCAGGAGAGGCCATCAAGCTATGTAGCGATATCTTCACCTCAAGACATCTCAAAGTTCAGAGACCCCATTGCCAGAAATAGGTCAATCTGTGATCGTCTTCAAATGTTTCCAAGCACACTAAAAACCAGACAAAAAAGGACAAGCATTTTGATCGTATCTATGTTTGGGTACTTTATCAGATATTTCACTTTGGTAAGTTAACGGTGCGGTCATCTACGGACATGATTTATGCGATCACAAAGCATCTTTCTGAGGTTGCCATATTTGGCAACTTAGGTGAGGACAGACTGCAATAGCAAAGACGCTCATTGTACGGCATTAGCATGTCTAATGGTCTGTGAATTAATTTTATTACTCTGGACGTAAGCCAGTTCACCAACGGCAGCCAAGGGACTTCCCGTTCCTGTGCTTCCCTGCTTACAGGATTAAGGCCTAACTCTCAAGATATGCAATACATCCAGTTTTTCCTTGATCCTAGATCCACAAAACAGTGTTCTCCAGATAGAGATTTACAATGCATTATTGACTTTTGTTTTGACATTTTGATAGTATGGATTATTGCTGTCATAATTCACAATCTTCTTCCGCATGTTGCCCATTCTTTTTTTTTTTACTTTTACGGCTTATTGTTTTTCTTCAGTGACATAGCTATGGGAACTGCAGGATTAGACAGAAAATAAATTTGTCAGAAGACCCTACTTCTGTGTCATGGTGTTTAACAAAAACACTGTCAAACAGAGAGAAAACTGACAAAACTCAATCAATTCAAAACAGTATTCTTGTGCCTTGCACAACTGCTAGTGCAGCTACAGAAGAACACTGTCCAGCATGGACATTCTTAGGGGATGAACCTTGACCCTTGACCTCTAACCTGCCTCCACACCACCAGCCTCCATCTCAAAGAGAAGGCCCTGGTCTGATATTACACAGAGAACCACAGACTTTATTTACACCTCAGTTGTAAACACTGCTTTCCAACCCTCAGCACAGGCAGCCCTGACCTGCTTGGTGTCAGTGACCTCTTGAACTTTGACCTTGGTTTCTTGGTTGGTCAGTCTTTAGTGGACCTTGCGTTTCGTACAAGTCGTGTCTGACATGTGTACACAGTACAACTCTCCCAAATGGCAAATTCATTTTGACCACTGGTTCATAACCACAGAAAAATGTGCTTGAGTTTCAAACTATTTGCGCAGGTATTCTCTAACTTATTCTAGTCACCTTGGCCTGTACCTGATCTCATTAGGACAAAGATCCTTTGAGAAACAGGATGTCCTTCATTTCTTCCTCTGTTACAAACTTAATGACTCCCCTTAGGCCTCTTGTGCAATCAGAAACCCAGTTCTTGGTAACCACATCTTGGTCACAAAAACAGCAAAAGTCATGAAGCGACAGAATTTCTTTTTTGTGGGGCCCGGTGGTGATATGGATCATGCTGGTTGCCTGAATAATCCAGTTGTTTCAGAGTATACATTAACATACATTAGCCTGGGTAAATCGAGCACAGAGGGGAGAGACCAAAAAGCATGACAGCCACAGAGGGCTCTTTCTTTCAGGCCTGAAAGGGAGATACATTTAGCTGCTTGGTCTAATACCATGGGCAAAATCATGCTGTGAGAACAAGCTACAATCCCACTATTTGCTGATTTATTGACGCACTGTAAAGACCAATGAAGCAGAAATCACTGGAGGCATTCATAGTGATTAATGTAACATCTATGATAAAAGCTGACTTTGAATGGGATTTTTTTTTTAGAAGTTTCATGAACGGGTTGCCACTTAAAACAAGCACATGTACTGTACTGAGAACCCCCTTGATTACGTCCAGCCTTGTGTTTTGTGGTTAACTGAGCAAAAAAAATCTAATTTAGCAAATTAGCATTAGATTGTGTGAGGGCATTGTGCACAGTCAATTACAGCCCTACAGTATATCTGATTGGTCAATAAGTCACCATTTCTGGACAGTGTATCAGTGTCCTCCTGGGTGTACAAGAATAACCACAGGGAAACTTTTTTACCTTTTTATGTATGGACTCAATATCACTGATTGAGAATATGCGAGGTACAAGAGAACCTTCTAGACTGACAGGGGACTTACGCTTAAGTTGCGGTCCCAGATCTGAATGGTTCCATCCTGACACCCTGCAGCAATGAGTTTCCCATCCCTGCTGTAGGTGCAGCAAGTTGGGGTGACACGCTTGCCCTGCTGGGAGCGAGGCTTGAACACAGCCTTGTGTTTCTTGTCAGAGCTCAAGTCCCACGTGCGTACAGTGCTGTACAAGAGGGAGAGAAAGAGAGAGGGAGGGAGGGAGGGAGGGAGGTAGGGAGGGAAGGGGGAGAGGAGAAGAAAGAGTTGATTAAGTGTGAGGGAGATATAGCAGACAACAGAGTGACAGTGCATTGATCAATCGCTATAAGGAGAGAAAGTGGCGGTCATGACCCAAGACAAACAGCAACAACCACTTCACATTACTGGAAAGTTAAATTACACACACACACACACACTCACACAAACACACTTATTAAACCAGACCACCCTATTTGCCATCTACCCATCCAACTGTGGGCACATTAGTCACCTCTCACCCTTAAACAAACGACTAAACTCTAGCCCTCACCACCACAGGCCTGCGACACGGGCACTACAGCCAAGCGGCCCTGACAAGAGTGGAAAAAATTTGACTAGAATAATGGCCCTGGGACTTCTGCGCAAGGAAAAGTAGTCAGACACCCGCTGGAAACAAAGTGGAGGATCAGGAGGCTATGCAGGGATGCTGATCCCTCCGAATGCCTCTTGCCTAAACACTAGACACGCCGGTGCCACATCTAGGGAGCCTGAAGAAGCACGAGAGGCAGTGGACGTTAAATAGCGCTTAAGTATGTCCTGCCCCAGGAGGACGTATAAACAGAGAGAACAGTAGATCAGAATGACAGGCGCATTGTGGGGTTCCGTGAAATCCCCATTTTCTTCTCGACATCTGCTCAACACATTACAGCTGCCGAGTGGACATGAAGAGCAAGCATACACACACACACACACACAAACACACACACACACAGATAAAAAAAAAAAATTCAATGCATATGCACCCACGGCTACCATAACTCTAACATCACACAGATGTATATTTAATGTGGGTCTGCACACACAGAGTGCTCTCTCTCAAATACATACATTGCTCACATTGAAATGTTTCTCACAGTCCTACCTTCATATCTATTGGAAAACAATAGGGGCATACAATATATACGTTTACATAGACTCATGCAGCCGCAAACTACATTTCCTTTCAAAAACAAATGAACAGGAGAAAACGGAGCAGTAAAATATAGGCTGCCTAACTAGCCTAACCCAGAGACCTCCAGGACCCATGTTAGGCTTAGGAACATATCCACAGTAGTGTGCAAGACCTAGAGAGGTGAGTGGCAGGACACAGCACTAAATCAGAGTCAGACTGCGTAATGGGGAAATGGAAGAGTCAAGAGGTCACGTGCCACCACTGTGTAGACAACTGCCTCTGCTCCTCAGTGCAATCAAGTGCAATGCTCCTCAGCCAGGAAAATGTGAGGTATAATGTCAAGAGACCAGAGAAAAGAGAGAGAGAGAGAGAGAGAGAGAGAGAGAGAGAGAGAGAGAGAGAGAGAGAGAGAGAGAGAGACAGACACTGGGTCATGGAGGAATACAGATGACCACTCAACCTCCAGTCCTCACAAACACATGTCCGTGCACACATTCTCTTACTTGCTGTGTACACGCAAAGACACATAGACATCTGTGCCCTGACATCAGTGAGGTCAAGTACATGTTGGGCTTGGAAAGAGTCGGGAGAAGAGGAGGTGACCATAGCCAAATGTTGGACAGAAGTAGTTTGGAAGAAAACAGCTTTGAAAAAAAGAAAAACAGGAAAAGAAGAAGTGGGGAGAATGAGAGAGAGATGTAGAGGCGATTAGCTAAAACCAAAACAACCAAGAGCTCCTCTCCCACCGCAGGTTCTCAGACCACAGTCCCCTTGCCCTCTGCACCCCAGCGGCTGCTTTTACCCATGTGACCTTTGGGGTCACAGAGGTCTTTCCGAGAGTGTAAACACACACGTGTCTCGTCACAACACACCCCACGACAGACAGACAGACAGACAGACAGACAGACAGACAGTCACAGAGAGAGAGAGAAACACACACAAACACACACACACACACAGGCTGCCCATGATGCCTGGACAGGCTCTTATCACACTGCAGATCCCAAACTCAGGAAGTTCTCGATCATGGTTGGAGACGGCCAAGATGGAGAGAGTGGAAGCATCATCCATCCTGCCATGGAGACAAGTTGCCATGGAGACATGTTGAATGATGGCTGGGCATCTGCCCCGTGCCTCGAAGGCCAGGCCGTCATGACCATCAGGCCATGTGTCTGAGGGAGAGATGAGGAATTGGAATGACTTTTTAGGGAATTTTTTTTTAGGTTGACTTTTTTTTCCTCAGTCCGGCTCCTAGAGTTCACCAGATTTGGGCGTGTGTGTGACCTCCTTTGTGGACATTTCGAACGTTGAGGGATGAACCCACCTGCTCAGTCTCAGGTTTCCTGAACCACATGCTGGTTCCACCTGGCAAGTGAAAAACAAATAGCAACCCCTGCAACTTTCTTCGCGATTATAAATGAAATGAATGAAAAATAAATAAAAAAAAGACGAGAATAAGAAGAGAGAGAATGGAGAGAGAATGGAGAGAGAGAAAGTGAGACGGACTGAAAAACTTCACTGGAAAACCAGGCAGTGGGTAGTGACTCACTATGCTGCAATCAGAGAGCCTTTTTACTTTATTCCTAAGAATGGATGCGTCACTTCTGAAGCCAAGTGATATATGGGACTGTCTGCATGTCTGACAACCCTCACTGCATTACTCCAGACCAGCTGGTCTAAACAGTGTTAAATGACACATGCTATACTAGAGACTCTTTTTGCTGGAACACCATCCTAGGTTCTCACTCCGTACGTACACACACATGCACACACACACATAAGCATGAACACACACACACACGCGCACACGCGCACACGCACACACACACACACACACACACACACACACACACAGGGGACACAGGGTGATAAGAGACACAGGCCATACAGCCCCAGCAGAGCATAGCCAGTTTACGAGCTGACGTGACCACTCACACATAAACCCACCAGCTTAGCTTGCTGGTCACACATACACACACACACACACACACACACACCGCCTGCACTCTCTCCTATACTCTCTCCCACACACACCCCTAATAACCAGCTGTCTGTCACCCCCACCCACCTCCCAAACACATACAATCACAGACACACACACATGCATGCACACCATGCGCACTAGTTCCATGTGCTAAATTCATACACATGCAAAAACAGTACTGTACTCATAAAATACACACACGCACACGCACACGCACACGCACCACCCGTCAGATGCTATCAGCTTCTGATGCCGAGCAGACGAGTGTGGCCAGGACAGCCCACAGATGGAGGGGTGATAAGGGAACAGAAATGAAAGAGGGCCTGATCAAAGCAGGAGTTCGGCGGAGGCGCATTAGGGACCGTGTTGGCTGTCACCGCTGGTGATTATGGCCGTGTGTTACAGAGTGTGTGCGGCTTTGTGCATGCGTTTGTGCGTGTGTGTATGTGTGTGTGCACATGTGTGGCATTGGTCTTTTATTGTTCCAGGAGCAATGAAAAGGGAGAGGACCAGGAGAAAGTGGCAGGGGGACAAATAATGTTACCTCCCATGGAGGACGGGGCGAGCAGGGGGAGCAGCTGTCTGTTGATGTGGGCCTCTCAGAGCTCCCCATCAGAGCCACACCACAGAGAGCAATGTGACTGAGTCTCAATGCAGCTCTGCGTGTGTTGATTTGAGGGCCAACTGCTAGTGATTCAACAAAAGGGCAATTACCTCTTGCCTAAAGAATGCAAAGTTCTTGGATGTCATTTACAGTAGGACGATTTAGAACTGGAATTGTTAACAACCATTTGAAAACCCAAAATGATTGGGCTTCGCCCTAAACCTGGTGTCACACTAATAAACAATAAATCCCAATGTGGAGGATTCAGTCCCTGTCTATCGTCCATCATACAGTTCCTTTTAAGCCCTGAGCCCTCATAGACTCAACATAGTCAAGAACTGACTTCATGATGGTTACTCATTCATTCAAGTCTTTAATGGTTTAAGGGAGCTATCGGGCTCAGCCAGTAAGAACCAAACTGCCTCTTTGTGAACTTATTTAGGGTAAGAATTCATTCAGGTCTCAACTGGGACACACCTGGATTGGACTAGATGTGCTAGATGTACATTTCCAGGCTGTTCACAATCCCAAGAAAACAAGGTTCTGCGGGGCGAAGGGCGAGCGTATCTTGAACGTGCAAAGGTTGACACACCAAACGCTACGCTCTCTGACAAGAGAGGACATGGAACACTTCACCTACAAAGCAGACTACAGTCGTTGACTCCTTGGACTATCGGTGAACCTAACGAGGCTCCCCGACCGATTGCCCAAACTTGTTTCGTTGTGCCAAAAGATTTGGAATTCCCACCCCGTTTCTAAGGAGATGGCGCGGTTAACCCCCCAAAAAGTGCACTCGCCACCCTGAAAAAGCCCAAATTAGGTGATCCCAAGGCTCGGAGTAATCCCCCCTGAGAGTTGTGTTACATCTTGGAAAAATGGGAAATGCACTTGGAAGACAAACGAGGAATGTAAGAAAAGATTTTTTTTTCTTTTAAAGGGGGGGCCGTGGTGAGCCAAAAGAGTGAGGTGTCATCTCACAGTCGGTAAGACACAACACAGCGTACTCTCACAATAGCGAAATAACAAAAACAAGTTTTTGCCTCACTGTACGAATCAAGAGTTCAAGAGTGCAATTCCACGTGCCTGATCATAGCTATATTTAAACCAGGAACAGTGCCCAGATATAAATAAAGGCTAAGCAAAGAAATCCACTGTTCCGTCCTACAGTGGGCCACACCAGTGACTATTTTTTCTTAACCTTCAAAAGTCTCCATCACCTTCAGACTACAAGCTCTAAAACTAATGGAGGCTTTTGTATGAATCCCATGTAATACCCTTCAGGCATCTTGCACTGCGCCAAGTGTGAGAGCGCAAAAAGCTGTTTAGTTAGCAGAGCCCGTTGGCCACAAGCTTGGAGTTATCTGCTGAAGGGTGCCTGGATCTTTGCCACCGAGACTGGAAGTCATCAGTCGCTGTCTGATCTCTTGGCTCTGGGAGAGAGGAGCAGTGTAGGCCTCAAGCCCGACGCCTACTGGCGACACATGACATACTCAGGCGTTGGACTGCGAGGAGATGCAGGACACTGTCTGCATATGGGTCCAGGCGTCCATGGGGACACAGGATTGAGCTCCAATGCACATTTTAGTCATTTTAGCATCCAAACCCCATTTCTTTCTTCTACTCGATTCTTATCATTAACTCTTCTTTGTCTTATATGATTAAAGGCAAATGCCCACATGCAATATGTTTAATTTGATAAACACTTTTGAATGCTGTGTAACAAACTTCCTTCGTCAGCAAATCAGAACTGTTGATTTGTAGTGATTATTCCAAACACTTTTGATCATAAATACTGTACATGCATAATCAGCTCCTTATGCTGAACTACAATCGTTAAAATGTGGCTTCCCACAAAACTATGACTGACAGCTAAAGTAGTGAAGTACATCTGTGTTTGCCATTTTATCTTTGAGGTTGGCATTTCTTTCAGCCACAAATATTCTGACTAGTGACATACACAGACCGACATACAAACAAATTCACAAACAAACACAGACAGACAGACAGACAGACAGACAGACAGACAGACAGACACACACACACAGTCTCGCTCAGCAGTCGTGCCACAGTGTTGACAGATATATTGATCATGTCGCCTCGAAAACCACAAGGCTCCATACGGACTCCGTGGGAGCTCCCAGTGGCCATGGGTTTCATGGTCCATCTGTTGAGGGCAACGGGGCCTGCTGCAACAGGTGGCAAACCTGCGGTAGTGACCTGAACCAGAACACCAAAGTGGACCAGCAGCTCAACTGGGACACGTGCACCATAACCACAGCGCTGACCTCATATCAGAAGAACTATGGGCTTAAGATATATGGTACTGCCTGCCTGTGAGTGAGACCACTCTCTACATAACTCTGGACTGACTACTGAGTACCGTCGCTGAGTAAATCAACAGGACTGCATACTGCTGCCGGATGACACATGCCAGAAACCTTTATTGACTAGGTGACAACCTCACTTCAAAGCAGCACTGGAGCAGCCAGCAAAAGGCAACAGATTGTTATTACTACTATTACTACTATTACTATTACTATTAATACTACTACTACTACTACTACTTCTAGATTGTTATTACTACTACTATTACTACTATTACTATTACTATTACTATTAATGCTCCTACTACTACTTCTAGATTGTTATTACTACTACTACTACTACTATTACTATTACTATTACTATTAATGCTCCTACTACTACTTCTAGATTGTTATTATTACTAATATTACTACTGTTACTATTACTATTAATACTACTACTACTTCTAATTACATTTCTCTAGCGCTTTTTTCCTCAAGATACCTAAAGCGCTTTTACAGTAGAGCAGGGGCCTCACTAACTACCAACCAATGTGTAGCTCCTACTTAGCCGTTATGTGGCAGGAAGCTCAGCACACACCATGACCATGACGCACATCAGCAAGACTCCAAAGCCCACCAACAGCACTCTAGAGTGGAGCTGGACATGTGGGCCTGTGTGTCCCCATGGAAACCGGTCTGGTAAGCTGAGCCAGAGAGCGCACGTGGGAATCTGCGGCATGCCCGCTTTACAAGAGCATTCCTGGAGATGGTGGCGGGCCAGACAGGCACAATCCCTCCAGTGCCATCCTCCAGCTATGAAGTTTAAGGGTTTCGCCACAATAAACTGCAGCCAAAGTGCGCTTTGAACTGCATGGATTGTGTGTGGTGTGTGTGTGTGTGTGTGTGTGTGTGTGTGTGTGAGAGAGAGTGTGTGAGAGTGTGTGAGAGAGAGAGAAAGAGAGAGAGAGAGATTGTGTGTGTGTGTGTGTGTGCGCGTGTGTGTGTGTGTGTGTGTGAAGGAAGGAGTGAGAAAGAGAGATTCTTTTCCACATTCAATGATGAAGCGTACTTTTAATTTCTTTTTCAACTGTTTAACTACAGATGAAAAAAAAAACTACACATTAAAAGCAACTTCTTCTGAAAGGACAGCACCCCTGGGGGGGGGGGGGGGGGGGGGTACACCTCCTGGCTATTCTTTTAAACCCCAGCCATTGCTCTAAGCCCCCTGGCGATCAGTACAACACCGCGTTCAGTAGGATACCCATGTCTCTGTTCTAAACATCTAAAGGAACAAACGGCTGTATGGACCGACATGACGGCTAGAGAGAAAAGACAATTATTCCCAACTGAAATCTAAGGTTAGATAGAACGCGAGAGAGAAAGAGACATTTTTTTTAAAAAATAGAAAGACAAAAAAGAAGGAAAAAAGGGAAAAAAAAGAGAGGGAGATTCAGCCGACTCTGGCAGAGAGAGAGAGCTGCTCTAAGGCTTCACTGTTGCAAAGAGTAGAAAAGCATGCTGAGCAATATACTGTGATCTGACCCAAAAGGCCAGCGCCCACACACACACACATTTTTCTTAACACACACACACACACACACACACACACACACACACACACGCTCGCGCGCGCAGACGCAGAGAGTATCAGTTATGCGCATACCTACTGCTTGACACACCACACAGATGAATGTCTATACACACACACACACACCATAAACGCAGTTATGCTTCCATTAACACACAGAGACACACAAACACCTTGTATTCACCAACACCCCATTCACATTCTTCAGGAAGCAAAAATGGTTACCTCCCCAATGTTAGCGAATGTGTGTGTTTGTGTTTAAAGGCATATGTGAAGCGTGTGTGTGTGTGTGTGTGTGTGTGTGTGTGTGTGTGTGTGTGTGAACGGACTTGGGTAGCTGTGTACTGTGGCAGTGTGTGTACATGAAAGAGAGCATGGAAGTAAGTGTGTGTATGTTAGGAGGCCAAAGTGTGTGTGTCTGTGTGTGTGTGTGTGTGTGTGTGTGTGCTTCAAGAGGCCGCAGAGAGAGAGAGAGAGAGAGAGAGAGAGAGCGATAAAGAGACAGCGAGAGTGAGTGAGTGAGTGAGTGAGTGAGTATGTGTGTGTGTGTGTGTGTGTGTGTGTTAGGATGCCACAGAGAGAGCGAGAGGGAAAGTGTGTACGTGCAAATGTGTGTGTGTGTGTGTGTCAGGAGGCCAGAGTGTGGGGTTCAGTCTGCAGACCCATGTCCTCATGACTCCCTGGGGTCCTGCCACACACACACACACACACACACACACACACACACACCCCTCCATCAGCCATCAGAGGAGCCGCTCAGCCGGGCTCAACTCAGCTCATACATTTTCATTTGGCTGTCATCTTAATCCACAGCGACTGCTGCATTACCACGCCTCTTATCTCTGCTCCCCTGCTCTCCACCTCTGCGCCAGGCACACACACACACACACACACACACACACACACACACACACACACACACACACACACACACACACACACAC
>JASCQY010000078.1:11387752-11412434 GCA_030264315.1 Sardinella tawilis | reverse complement strand
CACAGCTCCTGCTCACTTGCTTGCTTGGTCTCTTACATACACACACACACGCACACACACACACACACACACACACACCGCCATATACGCACACACACACATGCACACACACACACAGAAAAAAAGAAACATATTAATGCATGCCTGGTGATGGAGGATATGACCGTTTTTTAATGAGCAGAGCGGCTAAAGATGAATGGGAGAACTGAATTCTCCCCAGCATCTTTGCTGATGAGGTCCTAATGAGGAACGCCATGTGAGGAAGCTGGAGTAATCTACAGGAAAGCCCAGCACACATATCCAACCAATCAGGCGATCCCATTTCATTAACATGTGGTAACCTACTGTATGTGTGTGTGGTATGAAATCCTTGCCAGTATGGTACCTTGTTTGTCACGTGTCCCAACCAAGAAAGGCATGGTGTGTATTTCAGATGTCATTTAAAGACTGAAAATGAATTGAATGATTGAATTTAGGCATCGAACTGTCTACTGTATGTGTCTAAGTTTGAAGTACTGTATGTAAACCTGAAGAATGAAACACCCACCTCTCTTACTGTCTCCTCTGCTGTCACTGCGTCATGCACACAGACACATTAGCATGGATTAGTGTCTCTTAAGGTTGTTTGGTTAGATTATAAACCAGGAAAATCCAAAGGATCTACAGTAGCCTTTACAGTTGTTAAAAAGAGCAAAAAAAATTGTTGTCTTTCAGTTGCAAACATGAAGGTGTTAAAGCTTAGCCTATGGAAGCACAAAGAGACGAAGAGTTTACTGTGCATGCAAAAGCCTCTCCATTTTTCATTTTCAGAAATATGCAAAAAACTGTTTTAATTTCCAACTAATCTCTATCAGACTGCAAATTTGAATTTTAATATCAAGGATCTAGCCTTTACAGTTGTTAAAAAGAGCAAAAAAATTGTTGTCTCTCAGTTGCAAACATGAAGGTGTTAAAGCTTAGCCTATGGAAGCACAAAGAGACAAAGAGTTTACATGCAAAAGAAATATGCAAAAAAAACAGTTTTAATTTCCAAGTAATCTCTATCAGACTGCAATTTGAATTTTAATATCAAGTAAAATCAAATCAAGCCAAAACAATCCAATTAGAGTTGGACTGATAATAAAGTTTATTCTAAATTATATAAATAAATTTCTGTAAATAAATCTCAAATGGATTTAGAGGGGTTTGCATCCAAACCCTTCAAATATTGTTTCATTCTGACTATTCAAACCTCAACAAGAATTTATGTAAACCATTAAAACTCGTTCCTGACAAACCAATCAAACCAACAACGGTTGGCAAATAAATATTATGTACTGCACCCCATCCCAGTCTCCCCTCTGCCATCTTCATAGTTGACATCCATCTCCAAAGCACATGAATTCGCCCGTGGCTAAAGCACCCCATTGGAGAGCACGAGCTCAGGCTTGATGGTGTGCCGGCGCTGTGTCTGGAGGGTGTCCCCCTGACGGCAGACGCCTTTCTCATTGGCTCCATTTCCTCAGGTGCCAATACATTACGTCAACCAAAATGAGATGTCTAGTTATGAACCCCCGTCCAGAGAGAGCGCTGTGTAGCCAGCAACACTATACTGTATGTAGCAGGAGGAGATGCACGAATACAGCCCAAGGTTTTTGATCATTATCACAACAGCCCCAATGCTCAGTATCTCTCACACGCACACGCACGCGCACACACACACATACACCCCATACGCACACACTCATATGCACACAGATACACTCACTCACCACCCCCCTCGTATGTGCATGTCAGGCTGCACTGTCATCTCGACAACATTGCACGTCCCCAAACAAATCATCTAATCACTTTACTATCCCCCACCCCACCCCACCCCACCCCCAAGCCCATAACAATCTGTACTCACAGTTGCTCCCACTCCCTCACAATTGTTGACTCAAGAGATGGGGTGTCATGTGCCATTATTCATCAACAGTGCTTTGTTTACCTCCAGAGGACTCGTCATTGAGGCGGTGGTGGTGCACACTGGCCATCAGCTCCCCGCTCCTCTCCTCTCCCCCGCGAGGTCTCCCCCACTCGAGTAGCCAGGTAATTAGGAGACGGGCAACCCCAGGGAGGTGTAATTTCAATGCGCACATTTCACAAAACAAAACAAATCTAATAGAGGCACCGTAGGTGGCGGTGGCAGTGGGGTAGTGGACGTGGAGGGGGGAGCCGGTGGGAGTTGGGGTGGGGTGGGGTGGGGTGGGGGGGCTAGTGTGGGCACTGGGCCCTAAACATCAAGACCATGGGGAGATGTGTACAAACACTGCTAAATAATTTAGATATTTACCAACAGCTATGTCAAAACTTCACTGTGCAGACTGATTTGGCTTGGCTCGGCTCAGCTTGGGGCTCTGGGACACTTGGAGACAGAGATCCTCTCATCTTTCTTAATTTTTGTCATCCAGTCCTCCCCCGACTGGAGAGAGAGGTGCTGAGGAGTTCAAGCAGCCCTTGAGGGCAAAAGCTCTTGGGAGGATTGCGAAATCTCCCATATCCAACTAATGCTTCTCACCGTGGCATAAGTCCTGCTGCTATGCACTTCAGCTATGGAGCACTGCCCAAGGCGGAAATAAGCACTTGACTCGCTAATTTAGCCTGCAAGAAGTATTTCACTCCAACTTGTTCATCTCTACCATCTTCAAACTGACAAATACAAAAAAGCAACAGTTTGAAATGTTCTATGTGGTGGATTTTAAATGAATATGAAGAAAAATGAAGTGGACTCAGCCCATGAGACAGCATGGAGTATGAAGCACTTATCGGCCATCTCTGGGTAGGATCTGGGTAGTAATTGGCTTGGTGGTCCCTCTTGACCTACACTCCAGTTCCCCTAACACAGCAATCCAATTTGTTTAGTTGCTATTGGATGACAGAAGTTGAAAATCAAATGACTATCCAGTCTCTCTCTCTCTCTCACACACACACACTCTCTCTCTCTCTCTCTCTCTCTCTCTCTCCCTCTGTCTCTCTCTCTGTCTCACTCCATATCCCCTGTGTCAAAGGAAGTGATCTAATCTTTCGTTTAGATCCAGCTGAAATCCCAAACACCATTTATATTAAACATGCTGGGACAGCTCAAAGGCAGACTGGGACCAATTGGTCGTAACATCCTGTTGTCCTGTGAGTGGCGTTGAGCGTGAGGGCACGTTGTAAATAAACCATGAGGCGTCTCCAGGGTCACCTTGTGAGAGGGGACAGGCTGTATGGTCAGTCGGTGAGGGATGCATACAGGATAATGGTAAAGGAGGAGGAGAGTTAAGGGCCAGGCTTGGGAAGGGGTGTGTGTGTGCATATGTGTGTGTGTGTGTGTGCGTGTGACGCGGCCCGGCGTGGACAGTGACTGATTGCTGGCGGAATGTGACTCTACGTAATGCATTACTGGGCCGTAATTGACTTTAGTGGCGGGCAAGCCTCCCAAGGGCTTTTGGATCCATCCCCAAGGTCACGGTCCAAAAACAGACGAGACAAGAGCATCAGGGCAGCCGCCCTTGTTGGAAAACATGGCACGCGGATGCGAATTGTGCCACGGGCGTGACCTTGCTATATGAGCCTGATAACGCACATAGAGGCTGGAGCCAGCGATGGACAATAAGCACGGCTTCCTTTTTTCTCTGCTAGCACAAAGGCTTGGAACAAGTGGTGGATGTGCGGTGCATACAAATAGACTTACTTATGGAGAAATTAACGGCCAGACAGATTTGTTGATCATTTTGGTCCCGGGAAGAGACATTTATGAATGCCTCAGTCTCTTGTTTCCTCCTAAAAAGCAGCAAACATCCAAATGAAATATGTTAATAAACAAGCTGGAAGCGAAGCCTGGGCCTCACAACGCAATTATGAGTCACTCGTTCATAAAATCCTCCCATCCCAAAGACATTTTTGCGTCCTATTCCAAAGTTTCTTGAGCATTTAGATTTTTTATGGTTTTTAGTCATGCAACATAGTAACAAGAATAAGCTGAAGATGCTATCTGCTAGTGGTTATTATTTAGCATAATTTTTAGATTTGATTACAATAACCTATGAAAGTTTGTCAATGTCTCCATTCTCCAGTGGCACCAGGTCAATTGGCTGGGATTGCAAATGACTAAATCTGGGCCACTTATTTCATTCAGACAGGACTGCACTAAATTTGGCAAAAGCACCTTTATCTGTAAAGTATTCATGTTTATGTTTATTTTATTTTGCATATGCTTTTGTCCAAAGCAATGTAACAATACAAAAACACACTTTGTTTCAATACATGACACGTGCTAGTGTTTCAATTTAAAACTCAACTTAATTAATTAAGATAATCAATTAACTACAATACAATGAGCTGCTGATGCCAAACATTTATATAATTTATATACAATACATTTTATGTGTTCTTTTCCTCATTTCAAAAACCATGATGCATTAATATAGAGTATTGGAAAAGATATTGTACAGAATTATTCTACATGACAGGACATGTTACACATGTTGCCTTGTTACACCTTTGTTTGGCCATTCTGGCGGCATCATCAGAAAAAGTGGCCAGGCCAGAGTAAATTGGGTCTCCTTAAACTTTGCAAGCCCTTTGTGCTTGTGGTGCCCTTGGAGTTAAAAGACCCGGAGGACAGACCTAGAATACTGTGCCAAGGCAGGCTGTGAAAAGAAACAGTGATGGCCTCTGGTTGCTGTGTGCTTAGGCGAACAAAGAGTATGGGATCAATAGAGTTGGATTTAGGAGTTAATCAACATTGAGTTACTTTCTACGTTTGGGTGTTATTTCAGACCTGAGACCTCTGATGAAACACAGAGCCTTTAACTATATGTAATTTATCAGTACGCGGCAGGAATCAGTAAGTGGGTAACTTTCAGATTCTCATTTAGACTGCCGTGTTCGGGTGGTTTGAGTGCATATGTGTGTGTGTGTGTGTGTGTGTGTGTACGCTCTGCCTGCCACTGATAAATGTCTGTATGAACACAGGGGTGGCACAGGGTACTGCCTCCTGAGAGCGAGGCAAGTTTTGTGATTTTGTGCCAAAGCCGACGGACTGGTGGGTAGAAGCAGATGGCGCAGAGGTTATCAGTTATCGCCGGTGCTCATGCGTCTGTGTCCAAAAAGAGCCATTGAAAGAATCCCTGCTTGCTATGTAAGACTTTACTTTCCCATTGTGCACTAGATAGTCTTGCATGCAGTTAGCGGTGAGTCAGCATTTTAATGTTTTGAATGCATGTACTGTGTAGATTTATCTCTGGAAATCAGGATCCGTGCGACCAAACACACCAATTCCTGGACAGAAAATAATAATAATAAAAAAAAAACAACTTGTGGATTCTTGAGAAAATGCAGGTTTTGATAATTTGGATAGTGAATTCCCCTGTGTCCTCATCTGTATTGATATGTTTTTCTTCTAAAAATGGGACTGTTCAAGTAGATTGTTGATATTGATTTTAGCCATGATTGCATTTTTTCTGTAGAAGGTGTGGGAATTGTTTTCCACAAAGAGAGCTGAGATTAGTATTTGAAAGGTGTTGCTGAAAGGCAAACCCTTTTGTTTTTATGTACTGTGGATCGAGAGTGTCCTCTGTGGCTTTTTATTTACTTTTCTGTGGAGGAACGAGGATGTTTTTCTCTGTGACTGCTTTATCCTTCCATAACTCACCTACAGAATTCCATATATCATTTTGAATCTGGCTACAAAGGGATTAACCTCAGGTAACCCATAATACATAACAATAATAATGGTTAAAATAATACATTGTCTCTCTGGAGAAAAATAAGAACTACGGGGTGGGGGAGATTTACATCTCAGAGATGAAAAGTGTACATCTTTGCAGTGTTGTTCTTACTGTGTGTTTCTCTTGTACTGTGTGTCATTTTGAGGTGGGGTATGTGATTGTATTTTTTGGACATTGTTGGAAAGTTACTTGAAATCCTCTTCATAACACAGTCACTAAATTGGAAGCACTGATATGAAAATTATATGTCAACCATCTGTGGAACGAAACGGGCTTGAAAAAGTACATCCAATCATTTTTCAGACCAGCATTCCCATTGGACAGTTGCATGTCCATCAAATGGTTGTACTCAACCATTGGAGGAAAAGAGCAGGAATGTGGGTGGGACCATTTTCAAAATCTGACAGTGTTTGAAAATTCCATGACCCACCTTTAAGAGCAAATAGTCTTCTATTCAACGTAAAAACGAATGCATGTACTGTAAGGTTATAGCCTGACTAACACCAGCCTAAATCTCAAGTGAGATTTAGTCTGGGGACCACCTATACATTTTCTTGTACAGGATTTCAGGTTTCGTTTGTCCAAAAGTTCGCGCATCGTCTTGCCATCTCTCCCCGTTGTGTGATTGGTTCCCAAATTCATGCAAAAATTTTGGCCATGGTCTCCAGGCTGCTGTGCAGTTCTGAACTAGCGCGCAAGGCAGGATGGGTATTCCCAGGCTAGTAAGGTTAGCCAGTCCATGTCATTTTGAAGTGTTTGACATTGAAGTGATATTGCATACTCTCCATATACTGCACCACCTATGTGGACATCCTGTGATGCATCCTGATCATTCAAATACCTGCAACCACAGCTGAGGCAATGATGGACATTATACAGCATGAAAGTGGTGTACACTTGTAAAGAGAATAAGTTAAGCTTACGTGTTCCCTCAAACAAGTTACTGTAAGTAAACATAACTTGTCTCTTTCAAATGATCTGGAGATTGCAATACATGTTTTGAATAGGGATAAAGGCTTGATGAATCATATTTGGCATAATGACAAGGCCATAACGAGTGGATGGCATTGGTAATGAATGGGGCCGGTGTAGGACTCTGTGTAGAGCAATGCATCTTTGTGTCACAGGTCTCTTGAGCTGACTTGTTCTCAATGTTGTAGCAACATATTTTACCAAAGCTCTCTGTCAAACTTACACAGTTTTACAGCCTCGCTGTTTACTTTCCTTGGGCGATCAGCTGCTATGCTGTCGTCAAACGATTCAAGCTGATAATTCTCTCAAGACTTTGCATAAATCACATGGAATAAAACATAAGCCACACGCACATACAGATACAGGCAATATTTCCTATGGATGTTATATATTTCACAGCATTTTCTGATTAGGTGCTGCCATCTCATACATATGTAAAATGGAAGATTTTTCACAAGGACATCTGTGAGAGCCTACTCCCTTATATAATACCTGTGGGTAAGCTAAGCCATCGCTGTTCCCCCTAACCAGCAGGGCAACACCGGCAGGAGAGGCTCCCCTCGGATTTGGGATTGATGTCAGTTCGAGGCTGGTCTGGAATTTCAATGAACCCCCCCATCTCTGACAGGTGGGATTTTCCATTACACTTCCATTACAGCGGTAAACACAGGACAGACAGGCTGCAGCCCAGCCGCCCCGGCAGCATGTGGCGAGGCGCCTTCATTCACGCCGCCACTTACCAGCGCGCGCGGCACACACATCCAAACGCATGAACCAACCAACCGCCACACACACACACACACACACACACACACACACACACACACACACACACACACACACACACATATTCCCACTACTCTGATGGATGTAAACGCAAGTGGCGGGTGCATCCGATACACTAGCCGGCGAGCTCATACTTCTCAGACAGGTCTTTCTGTGCTCGTGTCACTGCCATGTGGCGCGCTGCCACGTCTTGTAACAAGCATGAGATTGGATTCATTAGCGGCAGATTACAGCGCTAAAAGCTTGTAAATGAACTCAAGTTTGGCCACCATTTTCAAATCACCAGACTGAGGCTATTGAAAATCTGGGAGAGAGCAGGGTAGCCGTGTCTCCACATTAAACTGCATAAGCCTCTAAACACCTATGCTGAGTTGGTTCCCTGCAGTCAAAGTGAGCTCCACGGGAAAGAGTACAGTATCCTATCCTATCCAGTCCTATCCTATCCTATCCTATACTATCCTATCCCATCCTATCCCATCCTATCCTATCCCATCCTATCCCATCCTATCCTATCCTATCCTATCCCATCCTATCCTATCCTATCCTATCCTATCCCATCCTATCCTATCCTATCCTATCCCATCCTATCCCATCCTATCCTATCCTGTCCCATCCTATCCCATCCTATCCCATCCTATCCTATCCTATCCTGTCCCATCCTATCCCATCCTATCCTATCCTATCCCATCCTATCCCATCCTATCCTATCCTATCCTATCCCATCCTATCCTATCCTATCCTATCCTATCCCATCCTATCCCATCCTATCCCATCCTATCCTATCCTGTCCCATCCTATCCCATCCTATCCCATCCTATCCTATCCCATCCTATCCCATCCAATCCTATCCTATCCTATCCTATCCGATAGGATTTGTTCACCTAAATGAACAATGCAAGAAGCCAAGCCTTAATAGTCAGGACTCATATTTGCGCCTGCCATACATGCACAGGTCTTAAGCCATGGAATAAACATTGGGAAAAAGTTCCCTCATAATCTGCCTTCTCTCAGTCAAGTCACACATTTCAATCTGCTCACTGCCTGGTTGTTTGCCATAAGAAAAATAGCATGGAGACTATAAGGAATGCAGAGTAGGTTAAGATCATTTTGTCTTCTGGGAACATGTCGTGGGGATATAAACTGCATCATCAGATGAACTGTCTTGAGTTAGACTGATGGGGGAAAAGTCTTACATAACTTAAAAAAAGGATGGAAAGTTACAAAAAAAAAAGATTGAAAATATGTCATAAAGCAGAATTGTTATTAGATTCTATGCTACAAAATCAATAGGTTAAAGAACAGAAAGGGGAAATAATTCCAGAGTTTATTACATCAAAAAAAAGAAAAAAGAAAAACAATTTAGCAAATTATTAACCTCCTTCATCTGCTCCCTTTCAGGAAATGACACCCTCTCTCTTTGAAGCGGGGTAAGCAGAGAAAGACCATCTGCCAAGGAGATTTACTGGTGAGGCAGAGGCAGACTGTCACGGTGAAGCCCCCGGACAAGCGGAGACTCCTGCGACAGAATGCCCGCGGAATGACAAAGGTGACAGCGGCCACACAGCTTCTGGGGCAGATGCTCATTTGGGAACCTGAAGAGGCCGGCCCTGCTGGTTTGACGGAGAAATCCCTCCACCAAAAGGATGCCGCGGTAACAGGAGGCGATAATGAGAAAATCAGGGATGGTACGACGAGGGCCTGACATTTAGCCTGTCATTTTTCTAAAGTGGATTTAAGAGACTGGCAGCACTTGTGGATATAAAAGCATAAATCAGGAGTGCTCTCTGCAAACACCTGAGTAGTGTGTTTACTGCGGTGCGTATGTGTCAAGTGATTCTGAATCTGGTTGAAAGAGAGTGGTGAAAAAAAATGGCAAAACACTGAAAATAAATAACATCCGTTTTTAGAGTTAAAGTAGGAAGTTGTGTAGGCTAGTTGAAGAGTTCCATACTGTGACGATTATTGACCATTAGGCTAATGTTGCCTGACTGCAAAGCAGTACTGTAAGTACTTACTCCACCTGACAGAGTATTGAAATAAAAAAGAATAGTGTCATATATAAACCAGATACAGAGTGAGATACGGCTTAAGCTGTTCCATCAGACGTGAGGTGAGCATTCTTCCCACTGGCATTTTAGTTCATGCTTCATAGGCTCCGCGACCAAAGGAGGATAACATCGCACAACCCCTTGAATCCAGCATTGTCCAGGATTCCATTGTTGCCTCCCTCAGGAAAAAAAATGATCTTCCAGCCCTGTAGTCAAGCAACCCCGCCTATTGTGGACCAGTCACTCTTTTGGTCCGCAGTGATAAGCCCTCAGTCAGTGTTTGGCTCAAAGCTACAGTATGTTTTTCACAGCCAGTCAATAATATGCCTTAAAACTGAGCTCAACACATTTTTGCAGAGTATATTAGGATGTATAAATCTGTGTTCCAGCTTACAGACTTGCGAACAAAAACTGTGTCTCAAAAAATGACACTCCAAACTACAAGCATACCAAACCGCAGTGGGTAATCATGTACGCAAACACAGCAGAGAAAGTCTGACAGAGAGAGAGAGAGAAAGAGGGAGAGAGGGAGAGAGAGACGAAGAGCCACAAATCCAAAAAATATCCCCCGCTAGAGTTATGAGCTAATAATACCATCAGAAAAGGGCTCCAAATGGGGATCCTGGGACTGTCTCTGTGCAACTGTCGCCAACACAGGATGAAGCACTCAGAGCCTGCTGATAAGCAGAGCACCAAAATGAGGCAGCTTCTGAACTAGGCAACAGAGGAGAACAGACCAGAAAGTCTGCCACTCTCTCTTCTGTGCCAGAGTGCGTCTACTCTAAGTCGCTCAGATGCCCGTGGAGATGTAGACACAACAACCACACTTAGCAAAATGCAGTCCAGTCACTAAAAAAAAGAGTCTGGATCACCTCCTGATCTGAGAACAGGCCAGTTTCGCTGAATGGATAAGAGAGAACATGCATGCAAATTATTATTGAAATATTTTGCAACATTTTTCATGAAACCTCTGCGACTAAATACAACAAATCCTCAAATTTCATAATAATCATTGACATCATAGAAATTCCTTGCATATTATTGGTGTTACGGATGAGACAAAAAGTGTGACACCTTCCACGGAACTGACCTAAATTGAGAATGGTGAGGAAGCGCCAGGTGAGGTTCAACATCATGTCGAAAGACAGGTGGACAAGAAAAGCTGTTCACACTTAGCTTGCACAGTGTTGGCCCCCCTGCAAGGTGTCACAGTGAGGGAGAGCTCCGCACAAGGGACCAGACAGCGCCGGGGTGACTAGGCAGGTGAGCTTGACATGCTGAGGGTTGCTTCCGAGAAACAGCTGCTCACAAGTCCCCAATCCCCCCCACCACCACCACCACCACCCCCACCTGCCAACCCCCCTCCCCAGCCTCCGTGAGGTGAATTGGCGAAGCGATGATGAGGCGAGGAGAGAAAGGGAACAGCTGGGGCCATTTGAGAATCGCCAGCGAAAGCGAGCAGATTAAGTGGCAGGGCTGCCAACGCCGGCGGGTCACTCGGATCAAGCGTCTTTGGCAGGCGTCTGAGGTGGTCAAACTGGTCCAGCTGCACTGTCTGTCGCCAGGACATCTAGATCAGGGCTTCAAAGCTTCTGTTCCCTGTAAAAGATAATGAACCTCATCATCATCTCAACTGGTTAGCCTCATCATATACTTCTGGTGGCCACTATCCCCTAATAGAATATTGCCTTGGTAAAGTTGGTTAAAGCACAGTTATATTTTGTTGCATTAGGGGAAGGCTGGTGAAAATCTGCATGATGTTATTCTACATAATAATTTGTTGCCATAGTGATTAACTGAAAGACAGAGTTGTTGCATATCTAGATGCATGTGGATAGATTGTTCCGATTTTTCTCTCCAAGGTTTCTTCTATACCATATTTATTTCTGACAGAAATGATGTTTTCTTTTGAGTTTAGAAATTGCTTAGACTTATTTGTCTGTTTGTTTAGAGCTGAGGTATCCACCTGCCGCAGACAAACTATGTGTTAATTTGTGGCATGGACGGTTGTCCTTGAGGGAGTCCGTAAATTTGAATAAATTATACATTCCTCCATCTGTGCGAATTTTAAATGAATGTTGGTATTATCCTCCTTTGAAACAAACACCTCCACCATCTTTTGCATGCTTCGTTTCTTCATTTTCAATCAACAGCAGTAGGCTACACCTCTTAAAAACTATTGTAGACAGAACCCCCATGGGGCGCCCACATTAAATGAATATTACGTGTCTTGCCTGCAAAAATGCAATAAGGTGTGTAATATAGGTCTAACTGCTGTCTATTTGTCAGAAATATGTTTAGTTATCAAATATTGACCATGACGACTTAACATGTCGTGCAGTGTCTCTCTATCTCTCACCCCCTCTTTCTCTCTTTCCTTCTCTCTCTCTCTCTCTCTCTCTCTCTCTCTCTCTCTCTCTCTCTCTCTCTCTCTCTCTCTTACACACACACTTTCTCTCTCCAAGTAAGCGAGGCTGCTGGTTACAAGTGGCGGTGAAGGAGAGGAGCAACAACGAGACAGAAGCGTGCTGAGAAGCGACAGAACACGGTGCACGTACGAGACAGGTGGGGGAAGCTTACTAGCCTACCGGAGAAAAAGCCGACTGGGTTTAGCACAATACTTTAGAAGACAAAGTCAGCTGTTTTACATTATTTAAGGACAGCAATTTATGACTGTATTTTTTTTCATGATTCCAAAATTAGTCGCGATTTTTTTATAAAACAAAATATAAGGATTTGCCTATGTGCAATATAAAATTGTTTAATGCATAAAGACTGAAGGGGCATGACAAAAACAGAACATTTTAAAGGAGCTACATCAAAGGCAAACACTCCAAACACTGTTGTCAAGGCGGTGTCCCCGGGATCAAAACAAGACTGGCATTCGTGTGACAGAAAACGGATCATCGAAAATTATTAAGCTTGATTCACAAAGACTCCACCAGACCTGTATGTCTTCAGCACGAGCTTCAGGGAACAGTGAGATCAATTTGGTTTCATGTTCTGAATGTTTGTGTTGGTCCTCTGTAACGCACTGAGCCATTTGAACAGCACAGACAAAGTGTTTACCTAATTTTCTGTTTTAAGAGAAAGTGCTATCTCTGATACTTGGCATATGCAACTGATTTTTCAGCGTCCATAAAGCTAAAATACCTGTCTTTGGGCGTTACAATATTGGTATTCCGGAAGCATCTCTTGTCACTTCTTCTGTTTGATTGCACTCCCCTCTATAACCAAAGACAATCCACTTAAATCTTTGCGGGCGTATCGGCGTCTCACCCAGAGCACACTGCTCCATTTACTAGGACAGATATAGAGCATACTGCCACAGGCTGGAGAATACTTCTCGATGTTTACCGACTTGAGCTTCCAAGAGGAGTACAGCGAAAAAGTGCCGGTTCACCATCAGCGTGCTATATGAAGATCGCCAGCCAGGTGTTGGGTTTCCCGCGCAGAAATGCCAGTGCGTGCTGTGACCTCCAGGTTCATGTACCGCGGACTCTGCACTATCCCCGATATCCTGTCATATCGGACTCCCATCAAACTGCCGGACGATGAGGTAGAGGGTAAGTCAGACAAGACATTTTCAAATAATATCGCTTAAATTGTAGGTTGGGTTTAATGGCAGTTGTCATTGATTATTGAGTGAAAGAAGCTCTTAAGCCTCCCACTCAGTGGAAACTTCAGCACCTTGGAGAGCTCCGCTGCGCTGTCTTCGGTACCGGCCAACCACTTGCTGGCAGAAGCACATATTGAAGAAAATGTAAACGCACATAATAGACGTTTTAAAGCAGTGTTAAATATTAATTGTAAGAAATTAATTGAGAGAAGATACTACTGACGATAAATCATTAATGACATTTCTTAGCGATTAGATAGCGAAGGTCACTGAATTGCTAACCGGCCACTGTGAATTATCAAACGTTTGTTTCTTATATGAACTTTTGTTTCTTTCTATGACTCTACATTTATTATAACTTACAGATGGGTTTGTGTACTGGTCAGTCATTCTAAATGAGCTAAATTGTGTTGGGTAATCAATACATAAATAACACCATTGCTGAAATTAATTGATAAATGTCAGAACATGTTTTGTCTCAGCAGAGCGTTTGCTGTGGTCTTAAAGAAATAAGAGCTCCTTGCACATTTGCATGCAGTCCAGCTCAGGACTCCAGTCAAGTCCATTTAAAATCAAATGATTAAAGCAAAGTCTAAGTGTGTATAAACAGCATGACATTTTCCTGGGATGCAAGCTGCTGAATTATTCCTCGCCCATACCTGTGGACTATGAGGCTTTTTGCAACATGCCATTCATTTTGATTGATATGTTTTGAGCCATAATGTTGATTAGTTGCTCAGATAGGAAAAACCTGAGGTTGTGTTTTGTGATTGGAATTTGAAGACTGCCTGTCTTCAGAATGTGGTGCCTGCTTTATCTTGATAAAGCACATGTGGTAGTCCAGTTATGTGTGTGTGCTCAGGTGAGAGTGAAAATACCAAATGGACTGCATCAGTGTCCTGTAGTTCCATATTTCCACCCAGACGAGCATTCAATCCACAACCCTTTGCAGGCAATACCTCTCACTCACCAACCAAGGGCGGAGGCAGCCATGCAAGGTGTCAAACTTATTCACTACGGACAGACAGAAGTTCACCATCTCAATCAAGGACATTTGAACATCAAGTCAGGGACAGTAAGGGAGGACCTTGAATTGGTTGACCAGCTCTCATCCTGATACATCAGTCCATACGGTAGAGCTGAATATTTTTGGCATGCTTGTTAAAGGGTCTATCACGTTAAAATGGACTACTTTATATTTAACATCCTTAAAGAATAGTTACCTAAACCAACAGAAGAGTATGCAGGTGTGCAAATACGAGCGTGGCAGGTTAAATTTAGGTTGTTTGCTTTTCTGCATAATTGCACTGATTCCTGTCAGTTTCACTCCATTGCAAAACACTGGAGAGTGCGCATGAAGACCAGCATGTGGGACGTCATGGTTTTAAGGTGCTCCTCGTATCAGAGCAGATGGCTAATGATGTTTGCCCAGGGCTGTTATACACACTACTTTATGCAAATGTATGAGTGATGCTTTGCTATGCCAAAGGAAATAACTTGAGTTGAACTTCATTCATTGAAGTTTCTGTGAAAGAAATTTCTGTTTAATTCAGCATTTTCATCCCAAGACTGTGTGAGAATGCTGTCCATATCTGAACTGCCACAGCAAGCCTGCAGCATCTTAATGCAAGTCTGGCAGAGGCCAACATTGATCTTCGTGTTTATTTTAGTTGTTCTTTTAAATACAATGTTGATTTGTCTTTGTTGCATTGGCTTAAATAGAATAAAGTGATCAATCATTTACCCCCTGCCCTCAGCACACACACACACACACAGGGACACAGGGACACAAACACACACACATTTTCTGAATCCGCTGTGCTTCCTAATAGTCCACCGTCCCTACAGGGCACTCATCCCCTCGGAGGGCAAGGTCAATGACAATCACATTCTAATGATTTTAAGCGATCGCCTTCATCCTATATAGTGTAATAGGCTGTCTTGATCATAGCAGGATTAAGTTTTGCTGAGATGACTTTGCCCTTATCGACAGAGGATGCACCATGCGCTGCAAAAATTGATTTGCTAGGAATTTTATCACTGGGGAAACACTACAAGTCTCTCCAGCACTACATTTGGAATGAAACTACTGTTAGCGTTGGTTAAAGATAACATTTGACACAGTCCTATTTCCTCTGTGTTTTTGGGGGATTTTTTGTCCAAGAAAGTTGCTGTTGCACCTAACATACATAAATAGTTACCTCGCTCGATTCCTTGTAAATAAACAAATACAGCTTTGAAGTCTGACTCGGGATCTTAAGATTTCACAGAATCTTCCTCAGCCCCCTTGGTTCAACTGTTTTGTTGGTGCTTATGAACTGAAACTTGTTTACACAGATCTGAGCTTACATTAAATTCCTTTGGATTCATTTGAGAGTCAACACAGTGTCAGTCAAAGAAAGTCATTTCCCTGCAACTTTATGGTAATCATCTTAGTTAATTATTCAGCTATCTGACCACTCATGTAATTAACAGATGCAGAAATGCTAATAGTTTATAAGCCAAGCTTTTGGTAATTATAAATTTAAGTGGGTCTGTGATTAGCTATGTCTGGCCATTGTACCAGGGGCCGTGCCTGGGGGATATCTCTATCAATCAAATATGCAAAATATGTCAAGAAAGCAGCAAGTCCAATGAGTTTTTCCCCACCAGCCCTTAAGCTCACGAATGACCTTCACTCACCAGAACAGAACACAGCAACACAACAATGCTATAAGAAAATAGATTGCTTTGGACAAAGGAGAAGGTGAACTATAGTTCCATTTGATTTATGAGTCTGGGGATGCCATTGTTAGCACTAAGACGTGAATCCATAAAGCTTTACAGCCTTAAGCTAAACATGTAGCAGGGTCATGGAGCCCTTTCAGAGGCTGATTAATGACAAAACACAATTACCCTTAATTACCCATGCCGATTTATAAGATTTGCTGTTGTATTCATTTATTAGTATTGCTAACAGAAACAATTAAGCTCAGTGATAGAATCTTATTTATCATTCGTAGATTTTAACCCATCGTACATCACATGCCTATCGCTGTAGACTTTGTGAGTATGCATCATGTAGGCTATAACCATTTAATACACTGCTGTATGCACTCCTTGACTGCATTTACTGACTGAAGTGTATTAAAAGCCCTCAGTCTTTGAGTCACTGACGATTGTGTGGTTTATTTACCCTTATTCATTGCTCTGATGGTGGTATGTGGAGTAGAAATTGTAGGCCCATGTATACCTTGCATAGCAAAAGTAATTTCATAAAGATTTTTCCACTTTGAGGTTTTGTTTCTTCCGCAGACTCCACACCAGGTTTCTGAAAGCCGGCATGAGCTTTAGTAGCCTCTGTTGGTCTCAGTTGGTCTGGTCAGTAAAACATTTTCATGAGTGATCACATTTTGGCAGAGTGAATTTTTAGCCTTACAAGCCCTGAATTGCCAATACATGATTTGCCAGAGCAGATCTGTCTTATTCGATCTGAATGTTCCATTGTGATTTAATCACCAAGCTCGCTTGTAACATCTCCAATCAAGAGCGATATAGAATACATACTCTGCCACAAAACACATGGACTCTGTCATGTCTTTGTTTCAAGAGAAGGGCCATATATCTTGGCTGAGTGGACCATTAATGTGACGTGGCATCTCACATCAGTGCTGGTTTGATGTATCGATCCTCTGGCGAGTGGGGGGACCAGTTCTGATGGAACATCAAACCATTCAATCTTACCCCAGTGATATGTTGGGGACAAGAGTCTGGATGTTTTGACACATAAGATGTTTTAATGATCTGAGATTTTTTTTTCCTCACTACCCTTTGGTGATGGCATGAATTTTGACATGAAATGGATCAAAGGGAATTGTGTGTGTGTGTGTGTGTGTGTGTGTGTGTGTGTGTGTGTGTGTGAGCATATCTGGGCGTGTTACATAAAAGAAAGTGCTACTTTTTCATTGTGTCATTTTTATTTTATTACACAGATGCATTTTAATAACAAAATATGCATGTCATCTTGGATAACCAAAATGTGTTTGTATATTTATGAACCTGCAAAGCTGTGCTGATAAGGTGGAGATACAACCGAGACGCATAAACATCCATTTTAATCGAATTACTTTAAATGCTTATTAAAGCAAGCAAGCAATTATGACCAGCCCTAATTAAGTTGACTTGAAAAGGCCAATTTACTGCTCATTTAATTTCTTTCCATCTTCCTTTTTAATCTCATTAGAGGCAATCTCTCCTGAAGAACGCCCCATCTCTGCAGTGGCTTGCCTCTGCATGATGAGATTGCAATAGCTCCTCCAAGTGAAAGTTTCACCTGCAGTCTGTGACAGGAGCTGTCTTAAAACCCCTATTAATTCCTTATGGGACAGATTGGGCTTTATGCTTTCATCTACATCTACTTAAGATTTCATAATATTCAAGCGCAACTGTTTCTATCCCAGTGCAGTGCAGATTTGGCTGTAATAGCTGGCCTTGCCTCTCCCTATAACCTCAGCTTGCCAATCAGCCGTCAGGGTCTGTGACTGGATTTAAAACTGAAACCGTGCCGGCCCGGTGTGCTAACTCTGACTCCTCGCTAACCTGTCCATGCAGAGATTCGTGAGGCCTTCAAGGTGTTTGACCGGGATGGGAACGGCTTCATCTCCAAGCAGGAGCTGGGCATGGCCATGCGCTCCCTGGGCTACATGCCCAACGAGGTGGAACTGGAGGTCATCATCCAAAGACTGGATATGGACGGTGAGTGCCTGCCTTCACCTCACCTCATTTGGAATTTCAGCGTTGGCCTCTGCTTTTATATATAATTCATTCACTCATTAGTTTAGCATTTGTCGAATTACGTTGATGACTTTACTGTCTGATGCAATGGTTAGCTTCATATTTTATTCACTGATCCCTAATGATTATCCTGACTGATTAAAGACTAAAGAGTGCAAATTGTTTCAAAATGTTAATCATTCAAATGCTGCCACTCTGCACTTATCACAGGACTATTAGATTCTCTTACACCACCTGAACCAGGACCGGCTCATTATGCACAATTCTCCCATGTGCTTATGTTTATTTTTTTGCACTTTTCAGTCATTTGTTAGTCTGTTACTTACATACCATAAGGCCAGTTACGCGTTTTAGCGACAGACATACTGTAAGTCATTTGCAAAAGCGTGGAGCTACAGTAAGCACTTTTTTGGACTAAAAGCATAAGTGCCGTTTTCACAATTTGAACCTTATTTCAGGTACAAAATAATGTTACTTACTCAGCCGTTTCACTTTCCACTGAAGTCACGTCTTTGCAGAGTCATTGGAATCGTAGCCTATCCATGTAACAGAGTCGTCGGGGCACCGAAATGCAGCCAGTAAATGCGTTCATTTCTCAGATGTTTGTTATGATATGGTAGTGCTATTCCCATTTCAGTCAGAAGCACTTTGCTATCGCCTGTCTATTAGCAGCTATTAGCTAAACAAGCCAGATGAGTGTATGAAGTTTCAGGAAGTAACGTGACTGGCGGAGCTACATGATGACATCATCACTGGTTTGGGCAACTTCATGAGTATACAGACCCCTGATGGTAATAACAAAAGTACTACTGTATCGTAACAAACATGTGACGTTACATGGATAGGCTACGATTCTAATAACTCTGCAAAGACTTGACTTCAGTGGAAAGTGAAATGGCTGAGTAAGTAACATTATTTTGTCCTTGAAATAAGTCTCAAATCGTGAAAACGGCATTTATCCTTTAAGCACATGGGAGAATTCCAGCCTTAGTGAAAAAGACAGAAATGCTTCACTTTTTCCACCTCTGATAGACTTGTCTTGGGCAAACTGCATTTGTATTGTTTGCTTTGTGATTGCAGGCGATGGTCAGGTTGACTTTGAAGAGTTTGTCACATTGCTGGGGCCCAAGCTGTCAGCCACCACCATGCCAGACAAGTTTCATGGAGCAGACTTTGATTCTGTCTTCTGGAAGGTATACTTTAAAATGGACAAGGAAACTGAATATGTTTTGATACATGTACCTACCCACAAATTGCTTTTTGAAACAATCTATTGATCAATTCAGTGATTGATGAATGACCAGAAAGCGTTCAAGGTCCACTTGAATGATGCCTGTCATTCAGTTCAGTTCCCTGTCACTCAGTTCAGTTCACAAAAGTGATTTTTTTAAGAGATTGCATTAAATTTTATGTGTCCTTTTACACTGACACTGCCATCTATTGGTTTTAATACTTTGACACGTCCCTTTTTATTTCACAGTCAAAGTTTAATCTTCTGCACAATCCTGCAACATTTTATTTGATAAATCTGCAATCAACCAGAATAGACAAAGGTTCCTGCATTCATGGGAAATTCATGACATCAACATATGAATGAGTTTATTCATATACAGTAGCACATCTTAAAACATGCAGAGGTTGTAATGTACAATAATATTCATACCAAGCACATATTGCTATACATAATGTACAAAATAATCATTCTGTACAAATAATATCTGAAACATGAACATGTCAGGGAATTCAGAATTCGTGCATTGGCATGCATGCACACCCATCTCTAGCCCACATTAATAGGAGCGGGTCAAGGATATGACCAGAGTGTGTGTGTACACATCAGCTCATCTTCCTGGAGCGTCTGATAGATTCGGGTGTAAATAACAATGTTAGCACCTCGTGTCAACACCAGCATCCATGTGAATAGAAAAACCTTGTGAAAGCGTGTTGCTGCAGCCTGCCATTCCCTTATCGCTCTCTCCTGACTAGCACTGTAGGGCCGGGGACAAAATCACTCCTGACGTGTTCGCCGGCAGAACGGGCAGAGGACCTGCTAAAGTGTAACAAGAACAAATGGCAGTGCAGGCACTGAAGCTCTTGCTCATCAGGCTTTCCAAAGTGGAGAACAAGCTGGCATAAATGTGCTAAATTGCGGGCAGAGTCGAGCAGACTTTAAAGCAGCCTGGAGGTCTGGAATTATGTATAGCCTGTACGCCACCCCTCTGACCCCTTGAGAGATAGCACTTGACTATTAACTATCTGCCACTTCATTTACAGTCCATCTTGTCTTGCACTATCCCCAGTGCGACATGCAGAAACTGACAGTGGATGAACTCAAGCGACTCCTATATGACACCTTCTGCGATCACCTGACCATGAAAGACATCGAGAACATCATTATGACGGAGGAGAGCCACCTGGACAGCCCGGAGTGTCAAGTGGACATCAACAGTAAGAGATTCTGCCATTTTATAACGCTTTGTCAAAAGTTTATCTGCCCAGCACTATTTGAGAACTTTGAGATGCTTGAGATAATGTTGAGAGAAAGTGACTGTGGCAGAGGACCAGTACTGGAAATGGATTTTTTTTTTTAGTCGAAATGATATCCTGTGGCTGCCTCATTAAATTTGTTTGTGGCATACTTTGACTGCCTCTGCTCTTCAAAAACCTGTCATGTAGACCCGTTCATTAAAGAAAGCCTCCCTAATGATAAGAAAAGTTTCAAGGCTTCCCTTTCAGAATCTATGTGTGACGTATGTTTTTTGTTGTTGTTGTTGTTGTTCAAAGTATCCATAAAAAGCTGACGTTTATGGTTATTGTTTGCGTCTCTTGAAAAACTCAGCAGCTGACCTTTCGTAATAATCTTTCTAATGTTGCTTTGACAGCAAGCCCCAAACATCAGATGAAACACACATGCGTGCGGAAAAGCCTCATATGTGCCTTCGCCATCGCTTTCATCATCAGCGTCATGCTCATCGCAGCCAATCAGATGCTCCGCAGAGGTATGAAGTAAAATCGCTGGAGAATCGATGCAACATCAATAAGAAAATCAAAATGCTAACTCTTATCCAGTGAAATCCCCGGTCCAGTGACCCAGACATCAAGCCACTGGAAGTCAAAGTTGTTTCGTAATGATGAAATCATCCAAGTTCTGCCCTTGTGTCTTCATGTAATGACTCACCATTGAGATATGGCAAAGTCCCTTAAAATTGACATTCACTGATAGCCGTAATGAATAATACATAAATTGCATGTATTAAACAGAAAATAAATGTACGTATATTTATGTGGGTTTCCAAAAAACATGTTGTGAATCATAATGTATGAAGACAGGGTAAGAAGTCGTGGAAAAAGTTAAGTGATTTGTTGAGGTTGAAGAAGCTATGAAGAAAAGGCAAAAAAAAAGCTGGTTGTTGTTAGACTTTAGGACACTTATTGTGTACAACTATTGTGTAGTACATCCTCCATATTTATAAATCTTAATCTCAACCATCTTTTAAACACCCTACACATTGGTTGGGTAGATGAAAAAAAGAGATGTGAACATATTTCTTGAACTCTCCAGTCTCTGAAATATGAATCTGAATTGGCATGTCTCTTCATGCTGCATTCAGAGGGGCATGGTGCACAGGTCGTCTCAAAAGCCCTCAGTGCGTCTCTGGCAGCGACCCCGGACTATTCTACTAACTGTGGAGGGGCTGAGGGCGTAACAGGGCTCTTAGGACCAAACCAATCAAAAAAAAGAGATTCTACAGGGATGAATAAAGATTTCTTTTAAAAAGAGCATTCAGGGGAATGCAGTTTATGCAGTACTTGTCTTCCGAAATAACTCAGAAAAAAAAATCTGTTTCACCAGGCATTTTATCTTGCTAGGAATCAACACCTGAGAAGCAAAAAGTATTGAATGTGAAATCCCAATTTGTACATTGTGTATCATCATACACATGTAGTATATACAGATGATACTAGTATTATTTCATAATTAATTCATATGCAAAGGATCTCTGCACATTGTCCACATTTTCAACATTGACCATTCACTGTGCTTAATATGATTATCAAATAAGACCATCATTTTTCTTAGCTGGAGTGAAGAAGCTGTCCCAAAAATCAGATCACAGTCTGGTCTTCTGTGTTATATTTTATCATTGTCTGCTTGACCTTGTAGGGTTTATGTTGCCATCCTCTAATTTGATTACATCTGCTGAGGAGAGCCTGAGAAAGCTTCCTGCTGGTAGTGTTGTGGTAATGTATTCCTGTTGAAGCTGTTGAAAGGCTTTGTCTTGTATTTCAAAGAGGCAGAATGTGACTGCTTAAACCAAGCAAAGCATAGCAGGAGGAGATAACATTTTATGTTCTTCAAAATTTAATAGGTAGGATTAAGTCAAATGAATTACAATGATCCCATCACCCAAAACAAAGCTCATCTAATTCCCTCGCAAAAATCTCAACTGAACCCCTTTCCATTTAAATTTGATTTAATGCAAAACATTTTCTTTTTCAAGCATCCAGCAAGTGTCTGTAGTCCACGCGCACACACACGCACACACACACACACACACACACACACACACGCACACACACACACACACACAGACAAATAACAATAGCGACTGATCATAATATGATTAGCTTGCATCTAAAATGTTTGCCCTGTAAGAGATTATCACACACTTCTTTCTTTTTCTCTTTTTTGCAACATTGCCTCATTTAGTGGTAAATAAACACAGGTGTCCAGCTGTTGCCAAAGGTTTCATTTTACATAGTTAATTCACCTCATGTAGCCATAAAGTGCTTAATCAACTATAGAGACATGATAATAATAATGTATAATGTAGAGCCCACTGATGATGAAGAAAGTTAAATGTTTCTATTAGAGATAAAAGAAACACATATTGAAGTGTTAGCTACCTCAGCTTTGAAGAGATTGGAAAAGGCTTTATGAAAGTCTCATATTATGAAGAATCATCTGGTGATGCACATGAATGCATGTTGTGTCTAATGTTTGTCAGGTCATCCAAATATGTATTGTGCGTGCTGGCCAGTCTTTGACCGCGTTCACACCACAGGGCTTCCCCCCAAAAAGCACGAGCAGAAATATTTAGTTCCAAGAGCAAAAAGTCACCCTGGACTGCAACAGAAAGGACAAATGCCTTTTTAGAAGTCTTACAAGATCATAAGATTGCAACAGAACTGCAAAGTATTTTCCACACCTGTGATAAGATGCAGTGCAGCCCTAATCACACACCTCCCAAAGTTGACAGGAATATTTAAGAAGTAAAGACTAAGGTTTACACTGTTTGAATATGACTAATCGTATCAGTTTATAATATCTAGACCCTGCCGTTTGAATGAAGTCTTTGCTGTCACAAGTGTAATATGTCTGTGCCTAAATTCACCAGTGCTGTGCTGCTCTCCGTAGCTTGCATGGGAAACTAAATGTCAATGGTAAATGTGATACCGGTAGTTATGTAGCCTTTGGACCAATCTGTGCTCTGTCCATTTGAGATGATGCAGTTGAATTTAGCAAATAGCCAGTGGCTCCATCATTATGGTCAATTTGATACACAAACTGACCAAAATGAGGAATTACATCAGTAGATTTGGTTTGTTTTAACAGGTTTTTATTTGTTGTAACACTGGATTCAACATATAAGCATGAGCATAGGTATACATAGTTTAAAAATTATGTGCTCATGTCAAATTAACATTTCATGAACCCTGTCATATTGTCCCAGTATATTTGTATAAATTAATATGTGACAAAAGGTTATGCAAATTATGACACCATCTTGTCAATAACGCCATCACACTGACATTCTATGAATTAAACATATCCTTACTGGAATCTACATTATGTATAAGCAGTTAGTAGCCTACATGCTGTGAGCTAGTTACTTACTTGTGTCACTACTAGTTACATTACTATTTAGTGTCTATAGCAACTTCTCATGTGTATAATATCAACAGATAGTGTATGATGTATTAAAATGTGTGTTTGTACCCATCCCATCTTTTAATTATGCAATATTTTAATACAATGCAGATTTTAACAGTTTACCATTGTATGTATTAATACACAATTTCTGACTGATTGATGAAAAAGGGCATTTCCTAAAAAGAAACAACACGGCTCAAACTCACTGAGCAAACTTTATTATCAAGATGAAAGAGGAGGTGCACATTCCTCTTAAACGTGGGGCTACAAACAAACTTATGATCAAATTATGATGTATAACATATATAACAATTGGCTTAATAGATAGATAATTATTAGTGGGATTTTTCTATATAGTAGTCATGTCATAATGCTATAAATATTGTGACTTACATTTTCTCTTGATTCGATTATGAGTATTTTCTGATTTGAATAACATCCTTTTGTTTATAAATTATTTTCTATAAGTACAGTTTTATGTGTTCTTTTGAAATAAAGACTATACAAAGACGTAATAGCAATAACGGGGAATGATGATGAGAGACATTATGCATTTTAATGTTTACCAATACAGAAAAATTCTCTGCCTTTTTCACAGCTTTTTCACCATATATTTATTGGTACAAAATGTTGAAATGGTGAATGACTATGGATATATTTATGTGTAAAAGCAATTATATATCACTGTGTAACCCTTTCCATGATGTTTGTGGTGTTTCAAAACATGATGATAAAGGCAGATGATGTGTGTGTGTGTGTGTGTGTGTGTGTGTGTGTGTGTGTGTGTGTGTGTGTGTGTGTGTGTGTGTGTGTG
>JASCQY010000078.1:11371329-11387652 GCA_030264315.1 Sardinella tawilis | reverse complement strand
TGTGTGTGTGTGTGTGTGTGTGTGTGTGTGTTCTGACGTTGTGTTTGCACTTCTTGAACCGGTGAGCCACCGTGTGTCTCAGCACCATTACTGTACCTCTCCAGCGTTTGTAGCACATTCACAAGAGCAGACAGTAAACAGCCCAGCATCTGCTGCACTGGGCCTGAAGAAATCTCTTGTTTACATCCCTTTATCACACACACAGACAGACAGACAGACAGAGAGCTGACACTCTAGACTCTGCTCCTCAGTGGGCTCTTCTCTCTCTCCCTCTCTCTCTCTCCTTCTCTCTATCTGTCTGTTTCTCTCTCTCTCTCTCCTTCTCTCTTTCAGAGCTGGAGGGTATGGCTGTGCTCCAAGCTGTCTGACGGATATCAGCGCAGACTAGAGAAATGTGGTGAAATGTGAAATGTAGGGCAGGCTCTTTCTAAGATCGGTGCATACTAATGAATTTCAAACCGAATTTGTCTGCTGGTCTGGGAGTTGGCCCTACAGCCAAAATATGTGTAAGGTCAAGACTCCGGTGAAAATATAAGACCATATATGCGGATTTAACACATTAAAGGGTTTGAGTTTCTCCTGGCAAACAATTTTTTTGTAAAATGCTTTGGTAGCTTCTACGAATTTGTATTGTGTAAAAACAAGATATTGGTCATTTTCTTTAAGATATATCAAACAAATTTTAATCAAACTATAAATCAAATCAAAATGTATCAGAATCTGGCCTCCCAGCTCCCTCCCTGTCCTTTTGTGCCCTATATGAATTTGCGACGGCAACAATATTATTTATTTATACCTCAAAACAACATACTGTCACGTCACAGGTGGTTAATGACTACACTAGGGCCTGGCTGATGGACTGCAGATGATGAAATTCTGAGAAAGAAGTCTAAGAAGTCTGTCCATGTCTCCAAAGGTGTATGATTTTGTGTGTGTGTGTGTGTGTGTGAGAGAGAGAGAGAGAGAGAGAGAGAGAGAGCTGATGAGTCACAAAGCCATGAGGAGTGTGTGCGCAAGTGCAGCCTCATGACTTGCCGTGAAGGACAGAATATTTATCAGCTGTGTAATTCAGCGTCCATTAGCGATGCCTTCAGAAATTATTCACAGCCAACGGATAATTGTCAACACTGAGAAAAGAAGAATCCCTAAAGCTCGTCACAAGTCATGTGGCCAATGTGCCGTTTTCCTTCGGGCTCTGAAACTTAATTTGGATGGTAAATGCTACTTATTTAATTGCAATACCAGCCCAACTTAATTTGAATTGCGTTTTTTTCCCCCTTCTATTGGACAGCAAGCGGGCTGAGTCTGTAAAAAGCTATTCATCATGGAGCTTTATTTCAACAGTGGTAATCACAAAGTGTTGTTTTTTTTTTCTTCCCAGAAAGCAGATTATATTTATCTACTCGATCAATATACTGAACACATAAGAGCCTCTCTGGGCCTTTGCTTAGTGGCTCTGTGTCTGGCTTCCAGCCCCAACACTCTCTTTCACACTATCCAGACTGTCAGTCTGCCTAAAGGGCTTAGGGACCTGGCTACACTCTCCATGAAGTGGATACAGCTTCCCAAACTCGCTTGTCATTCAGGGCAGGATTGAGGCCAAGTCTACAATTACCTCTACGCTCCATTTAACGCCACAGCACCAAATAAATAAATAAATAAGTTGGTAAATAAAGAAATAACATAGTTGTGGTTCAAACGTGTGTAAGGGTGAGCAAAACAGCCTTTTCCTCAGATCTGTGACATAGGGCTGAACACACTGTTGTTCCTTTCTCTGAGCAGTTTCTTTTGTCTTTGTGGGAATTACGGGCCCGCTGGGACGGCCTATATCACTTTGAACATCGGCTGCGCCATCGTTAGGGAATCCTGAATATTCAGCATGCCCTCCTGGATAGAGAAGAGAGGGGAGGAGAATGGTTCTGTGAGGACGTGATCTTATTAAAATGACGGAAGCCTGCCGCCTTGACTTTATGCTAATTGGTTGTTGGTGCCCGTAGAAAAAGCGCAGCGCGCTCCACATCGCCTGAATAAATCACTTTAAATCAGATAGACGCGCTTCCAGAATAAACAGAGACGCTGGGGTGGACTGCTGCAGCCTGTAGCTTTCCCAACTAATAAAGAGCACTCTTTGCATCACTAAACAGGAGTAGGGCAGCCAAAAAGAAAGAAAAAAAAAGACGAATTTACACTCCCTGCTCCCTGTTGGGCGAAAGAAACGGACTGTGAGGCTAAATTTTCTCCCATGCTGTGAGGGGGTGGCGGGGAGTCTTCCTCTTTCTGTGAACATTTTCGATTGCTTTACAGAACTCAAAGCGAGTGGGCAATGGAGTCCGTCTCCGCTGGCTGGTGGGCTGGCTGATATTATCATATGTCAGACGGCAGTGGGAGGAAATAGGAGGGAGCTGAGGGAACTCTGATGTGATGGTACAAGACAGATACGGAGGCAGCCGGCCCTCGCCCCCTGGCAGACCTGTCAATCATCCAAGGAGCGTTCTGCTTTCCCCATGGGGGGGTCTATCAATCAGCGCGGGAGCCTGGCAGACCGTCTCGAGTTCACACCTACTGCATCCGCCGTCATCCCGAAGGAAACACTAGGCACACGGGTTGAGTGTGTGTGTGTATACGTGTATGTGTGTGTGTGTGTGTGTGTGTATATATGTGTCCATGCATGCATCACAGGGCCCAGAAAGGCTTCTTTCAGAGGGCATGTCGAAGCACAAATGCTGGCCCTCCCCAGAGCCAACAAGTCAGAGTCGGAATAAAGAGTCCGGCTGCCAAGGGCCAGAGCTGTCTATGGCCAGGTTATTTTTGGAGCGGTCCTTTCCTGTCAGGTGGCTAGCGCACCTACACAATAGTACTTTGGGCTCCATCTAATCCAACCTGTCAAGTAAATAAGGATTGATAAGATCTAGATATATATCGTGGCAAATCAATTGAACTACGAAAGCCCTAACTGCAGAATGCATTATGTAGAGGCAACAAATGATGCCTCTAAAGATGAAATGCAGCAACTGAGAGGGGAAACACAGTCATTCATTTCCTCAGTAATTTAATTACGATATACAGAGGAGGCATACAAAGCTTATAAAACAGAATAATTCATCAGAGTAAAACATCTTTTTTTTTTTTTTTTTGGCAAAATATCTGTAACGGAGTCAATAAAATGTTACATAATCAAAATGCTAATGTGACATAGATCCTCAGGACATGCAAGGCACCCGGGAAAACAACAGAGGAAACTCTCGCAGTCTGTAACATAGTTCCAACAAGACTATTCCACAGAAAACTCCAAATCCATACTTCAGTCTCCACAATCGCCCATACAGATGACGGGAGCAAGTCGTTTCATTTACCACAGGGATCAAATCTCCTGTAGGCTCACTTGCAGGAGCATCAGGCAGAACCTGACATGCTTCAGATGGTTCTCAATGGAATGCCATAGCAAGACAGCCCCCAGTCTGAAACACAGAGTGGTGTGGGTGGAAGACAACTGATGGAGCATGGCCAGAATGTAAACGTTGCCTCGAGAGCGATGCAGTCTGGGGAGCAATCATCCTCTTCTGTCCAGTGAGGAGATTAAATAATCGCCCCAATCAATCATTCATGAACGCACTTTGGAGAAACAGACAGGCCGGGCGATCCAAGCAATCCCAGCTCCCCGACCACTCTCTCTGTACCCTGGGCCATGAATGTGTTGATTGCAGTGGAGTGGAGAGCTCATCCCCACTGGGACTGCACTGTGGTGGTCCATCCACTAGGGGGCGGTGGCAATAACGAGGGAGGCAGGTCCGGGATGGAGAGGAAGTGTGGAGGAAGGTCCAGACCCAGGGGCTTCTCATCTTCCTCCTCGCTCAGGGCGCTAAGACAAGATCCCCCAAGGTGACAGGTGAACATGACAAATAAACAAACAAACAAACTGCAAACCTAAAATATACAAACTGCAACCCTATTGGCAACATAACCAGCTGAATTCCAACGTCCCTTCTACGCTCTGATCCTTGAACCCTCACACACTTAAAGGGATCGTCCAGAGTGAATCAATGCGTAGCCCCGTTGTCTGAGGCTCCCAAGTGCTGTCGAGAAGTATCAGAACGACAGCAATAGGTACAATGTAGACCAAATTAGCGAACTGCCCGCTAATGCTAACAGATAGGGGCATATGAAAACGAAACGGTCATGTCCTCATCAGTTAGCGTTGGCTGCCATTTCGCTATAGGTCATTGTCATACCTATCGACAGCACTTACCATCGTGAAACAACAGGGCTACGTGTTGATTCACTCCGGATAACCTCTTTAACAGCTATTAATCAACTTCATGATTGGCTGATGCATGCAGGTTAAAAGATGCGTTTGGAGTGAATCAATCAATAGCCCTGTTGTTTGAGGTCATCAAGTGCTGTCATTAGGAAAAAGAATGAAAATTTGATAAAGCATAAACCAAACACTGAATCGGCCACTAACATTAAGCGAATGGGGCATAGTAACTTCCTTCGAGTTTCACTGCACTATGTCCCATTCAGTTAACATTAGTTATCGGTTCATTATTTAGTCAATGTTGCATCAAATTTTCTGGGTCTTTTTCCTACACAGAGCATTCAGCACAGCACATTCCACAGGGCTACTGACGGATTCACCAAATTTCTGCTTTAAGTCTTTGTAGGTCCAGGGAGGACACTTGGGCCGCGTCTCATATGGCGCACTTGCACACTTCAAACACTATGTCTTGGTGCATTCTGAATGTTTGTTTGGGATCACGATTTAAACAGCAGTTACATTCGTCACTTCTGTTAAGTGTTTTCAGTTAAGTGCTCCATTTGGGACAACAATGCACTCTATGGCCATAAGTAGCCATGCACAGTGTGCAGTGTTGCAGTGCAAGTGCGCCATATGAGACACAGCCAGGAATTTAGACACAACATGGCCTCATGGCCCAGGATTTTCATGTGAAATGCATTCCAACCAAGCTGAAGTAAATCTAATGGGTTCTCCATATGGATTCTAAGCAACAATGTGTTGCATGTATTAGTGTCTATTTATCTATCTGTGCTTTCTGATATCTGAAGTGAACCTCATTGTTTTGTGATTGACAGGTTTAGATTCCACTGACATATCGCAAGCTATTTTATTTCCTTTGCCTCTGGACATGTTGTGGCATGTCAAAACGTTGCCTCCACAGCCTTACTGTGAAGCCCACATTTATCACATGAAAGCCAGGCTTTCTGCTGCTGCCGATGGCAGAGTTTAGGCGACTGCATAATTATGTGCAACAATGCATGAAGGAGGCGGAGGACAACGGATATTAATGTTGCTCCACATGCTGATTATAAACGACTGGAAAACTTTGCGGTGAAATACCCTAATCTGCTCACATAGCACGGGATCCAATGTGATTTCACACTAGACTGCTTGGTGAAGAGAGTGAAATGCCCCAGCAGTAAACAGAGCTGACAAGTAAAAAGTTAAAGAGATTGCTTGTTCTCATGCAATACTAAATCGCTTTGAAAGTGAAACTGTATATGTTGAAGATTTTTTGCCATGGTTGTGAACCTATCGTTCTCATCTTAATAAAAACCTTCTAAACACTACTAATAATAAAAGGCTCTCATGTTAAGACTGAGGTGCTCTTTAAGAAGACCACCACTGCCAGCGTGCGACACCAACCTTCCACTGCCCTGGGCTGCCTTCCTCTTCTCCCTCCTGGCCAGCCACTCGTCCACCGAAGGCTCAGACGAAGCCCCCTTCCTCCCAGACACGGCCCTGGGGCCCCTGCCATCTGAACCTGAGCCAAGGCAACAAGATCTGGGGTCAAGAGAGCTCAGGGCATCTATTATTAAGGAATGGTACACAGATGACTGATGCACTAAGATTAGGATCAAAGTGAGCACTCGACTGAGCGAAATCTGAGGAAGTGTGTTTATGCATCAGACATATCTGCATTCTATTTTATTCTCTCTATCTGAACTCAGCAAAGTTGATCATTAATCTTGATCCATTGGACCAGTTTCTTTAATCTACGCTGGCACAGGCTCATGTTGTTTGCTCCATCAGTCTGAGATGATAAGACGGCTACCGCCACTTGAGGGCAGTATTGAGGCAGAAAAATGGTGTACCTGCTGCCAACCTCTTCAAATGCTCCATCTCCCTCTCAGTCATGTGAGAAAAACGACAGTTAGTGCCAAACACGCACTGGCCTGAAACAAAGCAGAGGACCACAGATGTCAGTCAAGTAAAGGCACTGAGACAATTCCAAAACCATCTAAATGTAATGTAAATTCTATGCATCATCATTATGTTGTGTGAAATGCTGATTAAAAAATGGGTAGCAATAGTGAAAACTACAGATCAAAGGTATGTGCTACTTGTGTAACCTGGCTTAAACAGCCTAGCATCGGCATTCATTTTCCAGTAGGGGTGGGAATTTACAGGATTTTATTTCGATGCCCTTGTCGATTCTGTTAATTGGTCAAAGTCTTTATCAATTCTCTAATCAGTCTAGCCTGGCTAACACCAGCCTAAATCTCAAGTTAGTCTGGGAACCACTCGTATAGGATTTTACATTCCATTTGTCCAAAAGTTCGCGCATCATCTTGCCATCTCTCCCCGTTGTGTGATTGGTTCCCAAATTCATGCGAAAATTTTGGCCATGGTCTCCAGGCTGCCGTGCAGTTCGGAACGAGCGCGCAAGGCAGCATGGGTATTCCCAGGCTATAATCAGTAAGCATCAACACAGAGGCCTATTAAGTAGCCTACTACTGCGGTGACCATAACAGCTTATTAGCAGGAGATAAGCAATGCAGAACTGTTATTCAATTATCTTTTCAGAAAGACCCATTGGCTATGATCTGAAAAACATGCTGGCATTGTTTAACCTGACTCTCTAAAAAAAAAAATTCCACCGGGCTCCACGCATCCATCTGGGATTGCTCCATTGAAGATGGATTATGATTGGATAAACCACTTGTCCATCATCTTTACCGAATGTTACTTCAACCACTCAAATTGAAAAAAACTCATGAAACTGATGTGAGCGACACAGGGAAAACCAAAATAGAAATCCTGATTGGCTTTACCATTTTATCTTGCATTGAAATCCCTTCCATTGGGAGCGATTCCAGATGGATGAGTGGAGCTTGGTGGAACGAAATTTATCTGGCGAGAGTCAGGATAGGCATTGATAAGAGGAACTGAAAATGTAACAACGTCTGCGAACATAAAAGCTATGGAGTGTGTGCCTGTTTGGCTAAACTTAAGTGTGTGTGTCTGTTTGGCTAAACCAATGATTTCAAAATTAACACAAAACCAACACCCATTATAATTGATGCTTGATTGGAAATAACGTCAATGAACCATGTTACGGACAGGGCAGGTTCCTTCAATAACATGTCTCCGGACGAAAAATCCATCAAATCATAGCCTGGTAAACACGAAGTTGGAACAGAGACTGGCATGATTTCACCAAACCAGCGACTCGCATTTAATTGGGGCCACCTCAACACCTGTGGGAGCTGTTTGCACCACCCCCTGTCGGCAGTAGCAGGCCTAAAATATAATTTTAAAAACATCAGCACATAGAGTTGGCGTGCGATTCTTCTTGTGGAAGACAATTTATGGTTTGTAGAGGTAGGGAAATTTTGATCCATCTGTTTTTATCAAGGTTGTTTACACGTGTTGATCTTGTTGTGTGCGGATACCTGTTCTGCTGGAAGACCATTTCCCTATGTCCGTAACATGGTTCACTGACGCTATTTCTCAGTCAAACAAAGCCAGACTCTCTTCATTCATTGGGTGAGTCTAGTAAAATCAGGCTACTGGGAGTTGTTGAATTGGTATGATTTTTGTTTTCTTCTCAAAATTGATCTGGTCCTTTTGTTTGTGATGAAAATAAAATATATTCTGCCTGTCTATGGACTGAAGAAACATATCATACCCACAGAGATAATCAACAACAATCACTTCGCAGCAATATTAAAATGTGTGTCTATTCACAGAATGTAATGTAGTCACACTGGGGGATAAAGGACTACACTACATCATCTGCCCTCATTAGGCCTACATTACTTTTTCAAGCTAAGTTACTATGGTTTTTGCACCACTGAACCCTATGTGCATTCCTGTGGATGTGTTGGCAGTGGTTCCAATACTTTTGTGCATAGGAGTGTGTCATTAATTGAAAAAGATGTTAAGAAGATGTTAATAATTAAGATACTCTTATGTTGAAGTGTGAGCACTTTTTCAGATCAGTGTTATAACTCACTCACCTGTCTGAAGGAATTTCCTACATGGTTTCTTTGTTTGTTCATCTGTGAGAATGGCTGCAGCGTCTGTAAACAGAAAAATAACTTGTAACGTTATCATGCAACACGTTCAGGTAAGGTTCAGGTTTACTCTCGAGTTTGGCATGGGCTCATGTGGTGCGTGCAGGTTATAGCCTCGGCCAGCCTAAGGGGGACTTAGGTTGAGCTTACCTCGAAAATTGTCAAACCATGCCTTCTTTGCTCTGTGATGCTGAACGCCATTTAAATGTTTTTTCCTGTTATGCATGTTGTCCTGAAAACTTCGGTCACAGTAATCACAGTAGTACCGCTTCCCCATGATCACTTTTCAGCTTAATCACTTACGCTGATAAAATAAAGGACTAATATCAGGCTTTACGCTCGTGAGGAAAGTCCCCTCGTAAAAAGGGTGAATTACTAGACTAATTTAACTGAATTAACAGGCCTCACAATATCCTTATTATTTATGAAGCAATGTTTTCAACCGTTGACCACAACGGCGTCGGCATCGTTACACAAATCATCTTCCGACATCAGCTCCTCTACTTCCAGGTAATTCTTGCTAGTATCAAAATAAAAGTTCTGACAATCATGACACTTTGTCAGTATGCATTTCCAATTCATGCTCAGACATGAAATACTTATATTTCAACAATACATGGCGCTACAACTTTCTCTGGCACTTAATAATTACGATATATTAATTAATTTGATCAGAAACGTAGAGGTGGTATTCTTATTTTGAAAGGGAACAAGAGTTTCGACTTCCCATTTTATTACAACTCGGAGCTCACTTTCGAACGTCATTCCTTCTACCATCATGGCGCTAGCAAAGAGTGTCTACAACTTGCTCTTCAGGAGGACGTCAACCTTCGCCATAACCATTATGGTTGGAGCTATCGTGTTTGAGCGAATGTTTGACCAAGGTGGAGACGCGTTATTCGAACAGTTAAATCGTGGGGTGAGTATTGGTTATGTGAAAATAAGATGATCCGGTCTTCGGCCTGACCTTCCGCCGGAGAGGACGTCTGACGTTAGCTTATGAGCCTAGCGTTAGCTACTAGCTGAATAGCCATAGTGAATATTACATAGGCCAATAGCATTGACAAAGTAGCCACAGTTAGCAAACACTTTGTAGCCAGTGTCTTGGAAGATACGTTAGTCATTTTTAATCGACACCAATGTTAACTTGTCTGATTCGAGTTTATGATGTATGGTATTGTTTATCAATATCGTTGACAGAAACTGTGGAAACACATCAAACACAACTACGAGGAGAAAGATGAGGAATAACTCCCAGGCCAGAAACATCGTACAGCCGGTCTGAGGCCGGCTGCTTACCCATTCCCAGAGTTGACCCTGACACCACCATCACCATGGACTGTGTCCTCATATGCCACAACCATCGTCATCTGGCACGAAGCCCCATTGTGTGGGAACATAACATTTATGTGAAAGACTTTGAAGGATACAGAAGTGGTGAATTGCTGGTGTCGCCTTCTCCTCTGTCGTCGCCCTGTTATGCAGCCTCCCATGTTGTCGTTATGTCCACTTCTTTTTGAGGAAATGGCTAATTTTATGTTAAATAAATCTATCTATACTTAGAAACGTCTTTTGTTGTTTCAGGGACATTGTGGGTGGGTTAGGTGATATGTAGATAATTAGATGAATGAATTGTTATTTATTGATGCCTTCTTAAGTGGAAAGAGCAAACTATGAACTCTTCCGGATGTGCTACCACCACCACCTGACCATAGTGGTTCACTGAAGAGTTCAGGTGAGCTTTTTAGATAAATCACAGGGTCATTTAGAGTCGCAATTTATTGCATATCCTGTGACATCATGTTTCAACATCATGTTTCAAACTGTTTAATCTGGATAGAATTGATCTGGATTTGGAATTCCCATGTTTTGCTATCTGCGATCAAAAACAATCCCTGATTCCACATAAGAAATCATGATTTCCAAATATGAATCAATTTGATCCAGATTAATCTGCTGTTACTTATGCTAGGGTCAAGCGTTGGAAAATGTGATTTCCACCTATTTAAACTAGCCTGTCTGTAAGTTATAATACTGCGTAATATCACCTTTAGTGTCCTTAACTGAACCTTTACCTAAGTTAAGAACTCCTATTTCAAGTGTTTTGCCAAAACTCCATACCCACATTCAAAGTAACTCAGACATTTGGTAATGTTCAAAGTAGCCTTACACTTCTTTTAAGAAGTGTCAGCATTTTTTGTGATACAAATGTGTACAGACAGACAGAATAATAGGTTAGAACCGAAGTTTTGTTTTGCAGTAATTTACCTGGAAAGTAAGGCATGTAGCCTACATATCGGTAAGTGATACAATGGCATTTGATGTTGGCCTCTTCTACATAAAGACTGAACAAGTAAGTTACTAGTGCGATTTGGAACATAGGCCTGTACTGCAAACATTGGTTACAAGGTATCATTGATTACACTTCCTAATTTTTGCAAGAAGAGATGGCCAGTTCAATCTTTGGCCAAAAGAATTGGTCAGCCAAACCAAGTAATCTATTTAGACCTAGCCGTATTTAAAATTTTAAGTAAGCATATTGCAGTGTTTGTATTTTGTCATTTGGGGATAGGCTAATTTTGGTATACTATAATGCTAAGATAAGCCGGGTCCACATACGTCTCTTCTCATGGACCACAACTGCAGCTCAGAGTGTATCACTTGATAGCGGATGTTCATATCTATTATGCTTGTCAAGACTTCTCATAAGGTAAATCTAGTCCTAGAGTAAAATCTTTATCAGTGGAACACCTGGTCGTTGCATTTTTATCACTGGAATTATAATCTCAATTTTTATATGAAATAAGCAGTGCAACAGATGCTGTAATATCAAAATCAGTCACTACATAATTAATTTGTTTTTGAACCCTAGGTAGAGAGGCCCAGTATTCGGTGTGGGCCATATCACTCTGTGCATAAATTAGCCACAAGGTGTCACTAAAGTACTTTTTTCCTCCACAGTACTTTTTCATCCACTAGATGTCAGCAAAAAAAGTCACTGCTACTGTAGGTGCCCCTGAAATCCACTCAGTGCTCAAATTGTCAGTCAGGATGCCTGTTTTTGTAATGACAAACAGGCTTGGTACATGTTTTGGGCCATTTAGAGTCAACAGATTGCATTACAGCGATTCAGAGTAAAGAAAACTTCACAATGTACAATTTATGCCACTCGTGTGGTTAGAGAACACTGATAATCACATAATCTTCTTTTAAACCACATTCATCTAGAAATTCACAGCCCTGCTATGTGATAAGTAAGGAATATATATGTAATATGTCAACAAGACTGTTCTGAGAACTGTTCAGTGTAAATACACAAGTACATTTTCTCAGTCTGTCAGACCTGCTTGATCATTTCTACTTGAGTGTAAATTTGTGAGTAAATTTTCTAATTCTGGCAGACCTGTTTGATCCGCTTTTAAAGGGGTCTGGTTGCTTCATGGGACTGTATGCCCTAAATTCTCATCAGTTGTAAGAGAGCATATTTGCTTGACTCAAACTGGGAACAGTGAAGATGCAAATGAGAGAGAGAAGATAGAAGATTTGAGACAAGCATCTAAAAAAACACACTGAAAAGAAGGGCAAAAACAAGATCATGCCATCATGACAAATGATGCGTGTGACGGTTGATGGTAAACAGCAACCTAAACGTTTCTTGTACCCGTGACAAAATTTCTAACTCCTAAAACTGGTTGGATAACCATGGCTGTTTTCTAGTTCTTCTGTCCCTAACGGTGGGTGGTTGTTAATCCAGTATTCACTATACCCTGAGGTGCTTTTAAAAAACTTAAAGACCTGCAAAGGACAAACCTTTCAGTGCAAATATGTGCCCGGCCTCTGGGGGTTTGTGATCTCTAAATAATGTCAACATGAATTTGTAAAAACATGGTCTCTTCTTGCACATCTGCTATGGTTCTCTAAATCCATGTATCTTTTTCTGAGGCTTTGAGAGAGTCCAAATGTTGTTTCAATATCACAGCAGTCAAGAGATACCTTCTGTAGCATTCTTTTCTTTTTTTTCAGAAACAGCATGTCTCTTAATGTATTATGCTTACAGGTAAAGGATAAATTTGGTGTGAATCAATCAATAGCCCTGTTGTTTGTGGTCACTGAATGCTGCCTGTAGGAAAAAGAACCAGAAAACAGAGACCAATAATTAATGTTAACTGAATGGGGCATAGCGAAATGAAACTGAAAGTAAGCTACTATGCCCCATTCGCTTAATGTTAGCTGCCGGTTCAGTATTTGGGTCTATGCTTTAGCAGATTTTCTCATTCTCTTTCCTACTGACAGCATTTGGTGACCTTAAACAACAGGGCTATTGAGGGCTACTCATTTCCCTGACAGTCGGATACTCACATGAACAGACATGTTCGGACAAAAGAGACAGTAACAGGACTAAGTGTGCAGAATAAAATCTTATAAGATACAGTACAGCATGCAGTTCTTTGTAAGATAACAGGCCTTTGTCAATTGTCAATTATCTCAAGATATTGACTCATCTCATAGTTATGCAACTTGCTACCCATTTTAGCACTGTCTTCTTCCTGACAACACAACCCAGTTCTCATATTAAAGTATAAAGAAAAAATCCCTAAAATGTTATCAAAGCATATCTTTACTAGCAGAACAAAGAAATTGGTGACAACCATAGAGTTTTTTTGATTATTCAAGCTCAGAGTCAAGTTTCTCTGTTTGCTTAATGTATATCACACCAGAACATGCAGTCCTTTAAGAGCACCTGCAGTTTGACTGTTGCATATGTGTTACCAGTCCCAAGGCCATCGCCTCCATTCTCAACAAACAGAAGTAGCACTGATAAAATGGCTGTGCCTGTGGATGGACAGGCATTGGCTCTTTTGCATGCTAATACCATGAAAAACAAAGTAAAATGATAGTAGTGAAAGTATTGTGTTTTAACCAAGATCTCTTTGGCATTCACCCAACCAGGGAAAGCAAATAGGCTAATGTTGTTAACCTCAATTTATTACATTTTAATAGCATTGCACTAGATAGTGTTTTGCTGTAATAGGCCTACATTATTACCCATGCTTCAGCAAGTGCTTTGGATAGTCTCGCAAAGACATTATCTAGTAGGCTAGTTCAGGGGGGAAATTAGTAGGCCTACCTAGCATCCCTGTGGGTCCTTAAAAAGTCTTCATCTAAAATTTAGTTTTTGATATTAAAATGATCTTATAATTTCTGAAATTGTCTTATTCTGTTATCTTATAATGTAATGATGGCAGTAGCCTAATGTTTAGGCTTCTGAACAAAAGCCAGACCCAAACCCAAACTAATTATTTACTCCCTTTCTACAGGCTAGCCTACTAATGGAATTTTCTGAATGCCTCCACATCATGGCTAAAGGTCATGTCCAATAGACCAGACATGCACTCAGTGACCCCAGGGATGGAGGAGGATGTGGGGGATGTGTGTGTGTGTGTGTGTGTGTGTGTGTGTGTGTGTGTGTTCCATTTCCACATAGCCAACATGGTTCATCTGGCCCATAAGCCTGACCCGCTGTCCAACATGTATTTTTTTTCTTTACCATCCCGACTGACCAGTAGCCTAAATGATGTTTCGAGTAATCCAGAATAAGACATTGACGTCCAGGCGGGATGTGGCTATATTTACATAGTACATGTGGATAAAGCCAGCGCCATAGAGAGAAGAGAGCGCAAGATTGGCGTCAGATGACGGAAGCCAATCCGTGCCCAGCAGGGTGAATACATTTGCATCCAATTTTTCAAGTGCGCGTTTGCATTTAATGCTGCGCCCATGAGAACGAGAATCGTCAGTGGGCTAGTGAGGAGTCGGAACGCGTGGTTGACCGTGTGCTTTTAAACAGAATATTCGTACTTAGACCGAAAACTATGTCTTACGCAAAGATTGCCCCGGCTCTTGCCAGAGCCAGTTCCGACAAATTAGTGCGGATGAGGTTTGCTCAAGAAAGGCTCCGATCAACAGTAGCATCAACTCGCCAAGAGCTGAAAACGGATGATTCTGTCGACCAAGCATGCACTGTGGTCGAGAGGCCAGTCGATGTGGACCTCATCAGTCAAACTAAAAATGTTGACAATTTCAAGACAAATATATCGATTGACTTTGAAAATACTCAAGAAGCCTACAAGAGTAAAAGCACTTTGGAACTAATGAGAAGTTTACTGGTTTTTAAACTATGCACCATTGACTTCCTGGTTGACAAGAACAAGGAGGTAAGTAGCCTAAAATAATTATACTAGGTTATAATTATACTATAAATAACTCATTTAGTAATGTGCATGCTATGGATGGGGCACATTTACCTAAGATAAGCAGCAGTAAGTTTATTCATTACCGATTGGTAAAGTGGACATATGTTGGACATGCCAATAAGATGGCATCCAAGTAGCTAGAAGTTGTCTTCTGTTGAGAACTGCTAGTTTTCATCTTCTTAATGTTAAACATAGATGCACTATGTATATAGTTATTATCATGCATATACTGTCTAATTTTTAAATGTTGCAAAGAAGTAGTTTGATCTGTTGTGATGAAAACAGGAGGAACTGATGGTATTGATGCTGTGTTTTAGCTCATGGACTTCAGCAAGAAGATTCTGGGCCAGAAACTGTTTGAGAAGATGATGAAGATGACCTTCTATGGCCAGTTTGTGGCGGGGGAAGACCACCACGCCATCAAACCTCTGATTAGGAAGAACCAGGCTTTCGGTGTGGGCTCAGTGCTAGACTACAGTGTGGAGGAGGACCTCACTCAGGAAGAGGCAGAGAAGAAAGAAATGGAGTAAGTTAGCACCACACACAGCATGTGAACGTATGGGTTCATTTAATGACATATGGGTTCATTTAATGACATTATGTATAGGCCTACAGAGTCCAAGAAGAGTAGGCGGACTGCAGGAATTCAATCAACTTACAGAAACTCTACTTCTTGATCGAGCTTTCACCCGAAAAAAAACAACAACAACAGATTATTAGTGGTCGATTTAAAATATTTTAACTTACCTAATTTTTTTACCTAAAAAATTGCACAAACACACACAAAAAAATAACAGCGCCCCCTTACAATGATGTAGGATATGTGTCTCATGAAGTACATGAGGTACTACCAAGAAATAAAAAAATCTTTAGAAAGTCTGATCATAGTTTTAGTCTGACTAATCAAATGTAAATCTTATTGGTTGAGAGAATGTTGTGCAAACAGCTGTTATGCACAGACCTAAAGGCTTTGCGGAACACAGGAACGCAGCCTTCACAGAGGTAGCCATACAGGTTTTGTAAATGCCCCACCCTGCTCTAGAGTGTTACTCAAGGGCCTTTAGCTGACTGAACAGTGGCAGGGTGATTGCCTATGAGCTGGACCTACACTGAGATCCTTGCTGAAATGCCCAACAGTTGTCCTGAATGTATGAATTGATAATGACAGACTGTATAGGCCTACGCCCAGAACTGTTATATACAATGGTATATGACTGTTTGGACTGTATTTAGACTTAGTATGTCTATAGATATGATACCCCTACACCCCTGTGTGTGTGTGTGTGTGTGTGTGTGTGTGTGTGTGTGTGTGTGTGTGTGTTTGTGTAGTATGTGTGTGTGTATGTTACTCGCTGCTTCCTAAGCCTTCAAAACAGGCAGAGAACAGCCTCCATTTGTGTAAATCAGCCCCAGAGATATTTAGATTAAAGTTGCCAATGATGATTTCATTGTTAAGACCTGACTGTCATCCCATCCATGTAAAGTTTAATATTGCTACTATGAACTGTGTTCTGGCCTCGTGAGATGCCAGTCCATATGTGGTTATTCAACCACGGGCTCTGTTGATGCCATGTGCCCATAACACATGGCAAGCACATGGTTGTGTCCTCCCTCAACTCGAGTGAATGTTAAATGCTTGAGCTTGCGAAGGAGCTGCAGTGTCAGCTTTAGAACAGTTCAAGTCAAGTCAAGTCAAGTCAGTTTTATTTGTCAATTTCTTTACATGTACTACACATACAAAGGAATCGAAATT
>JASCQY010000078.1:11359400-11371229 GCA_030264315.1 Sardinella tawilis | reverse complement strand
TACATGTACTACACATACAAAGGAATCGAAATTGCGTTTCCCACTATCCCATGCAGACAAGTATCAGGACAGGACAACAAGACAACAATAAAGTGCACAGGCACAACAGAACATGCTGTTTAAGACAAATAATAAATAAAGTTGAAATCAAGAGTGTTGTTAATCAGTCTGCTTTGTAGGTCATATTGTCATGGTAATCTGGTTGGAAAATACCTACAGGGCACTGTTATGTAAAATGCTAACAAAACCGTTTGCTAATGACCATGATTTAAACCAGGTTTTTAAACCTCCAAATGTGTATCCCAGGGATTCCCTCTTCCCTTTCCCTCTTCCATACAAATACAGACTCGGGCTCCGTTCCAGCCGCAGTCTAGCAACACTCTCTGTCTGCCTTCCAAGCCTCTTGTTAGTCCTCCTTTGGCATGTCAGGCACATGACAAACCATGCTGTATTTTTAGTCCCAGTCTTTACTCGCTCTCGATTGGTCAGTTCGGCCAAGGCCTCTTTTGTCCTGATTGGTGGACAGGGCAGTGCCCCCCAAGCTTGGCCAGCCCCTTTGAATGGGTTTTCACATGAGGAGGAGGGACAGAGCCAACCTGTGTTGGGTAACTCTGCGCGCTCTTTTTGGCCAGTGTTGCGTAAGATGTTTTGGGAAAAGGCAGAGTTGCTATGTTTGTTTAGGGATTGAATTGCCTGCTCTACACTCTTTCAAGCTGAAGTAACTGCGTTGCTGCACCCTGACCTGAGTGGCCTTAGTCAAAGCTACATGCTGGGTGATCTTTGCAGAGTTCAGTGCGAACATCCTTCTCATTACATCATTTGTCACTGTAGCGTGACAGATTTCTTTGTAAGCTTAATGAACCGTAAGCTGTTATTTCTGCTAACAGCTGTTTAACTTCACGTGGAACCAGGAGTTGTGCTATGATCAAGCACTAAAGTCGCCAAAACTAAAAATACAGTATCAACTTGACATTGGTTTTTGTAATATCAAATTTCCATTGACTTTTCCTAAAAGTCAAACATGTGCTAATTTGATTATCATGCTACAGTAGCTGCCAGCATCTTACTGATATATCTGAGTAGAGTGTTTCTCACAGCCTTAGCAATACAGTTTATGTGCTAATGTCTTTGATGGCTGCTCTGAGTTGTGTTAATCGCATTCATTTGGTGTTAAAGGGAACATAATAGACTGAGAGATCATTAAGGTTTTGATGGTGTTCTAATGTGTCTTGGTGTTTCCTGGTTCATTCCAGGATGTCTGAAATCCGAGGATTGACAGAAATTTGAGTTTTGGAATTATGCAATTACATTTAATTAGCAACAGTGGTGTGTGACATACTGGCATAACAGTGTGAAGTTAGGTGTGTTTATAACAGGCTTATGACTGCAGTGTATGTTATGGCAGAACATATGGTGTGAGTTATGAGGCTCACACAGGCACACGCTATCCTGGGGTAGCATTACCACAGTTGTGTAAGAACCCAAAACAACAGTTACATAAGAAGCAAGACTCAAGACAAATGTCACAAAGTGAAGACTTAAATCATTTCAGCCATTCTAGATTACAGCACGTTGGGTCATGTAATTACTTCATTAGAGTGAGTGAGCAGTATGTGATAGAAGAGAAAGCTTAGCATGTCATCATTAGTAGTGGTGGGCAAAGTCTACTCTATGATATGAGTGCTCTGCTGTCAAGATGTGCTGCTCCAGGAGCACCCCTGTAATGCTCAGGTTTCTGTGTGTTCTGATTCCAGTAACTGTCCCAGTAATTGAAGTCGAGTTCAACGAGCACCCTGTACACATTTACACACATACGCACATATGACTGCGTGCTTATCAGCTCCAAATAAGGCGTCCACAGCATGACGCAAAACAAAATGGCCAGTACAAAAACCAAATAATGCTTACTCAGGGTTCAAGTTCTGTGGTTGCACACATCACATATAAAATTGGAAATGGATATTAACCTCATTTAACTATCTGAATAAATAATAATAATATTATTATTATTATAACAACCCAGCCCAGAGAACCAAGATAGCAAATTTATGATCTCTACAGGAGCTTTACCTTTTTTAACAATCAATACAGCTATCTCACCCTCTACCGTTAATTCAGCATATGACAACAGCTCTTGATCTTCATCCATCGTGCTAACCATGAGACATGTGCAGACCCCACGTGAATCTGAGAAGGCCACCATAGCCAGTTGGGACCAGACAGTCTGCATGCGCACATTGAGTTTGTACATGCTTGCCAAGCATCTCGGGTGACTCTGTGATTTATGTCATAGACTGGTCATCAGGGCACTGTTGGCTCACCTTTACTTCTTTCTGAAGCCCTTCATCACATTGGGACAGTGTCATAGTGATGAGAATAGCAAAAAATTAGCTCTTATAAATATTTTGTATAAAATATTGTCAAGAACTTAATTATATGTTATTGTTTTATAATGTACTTTATAATATTCTAATAGTCTTATAATGTAGTCTAGAATTATGGTCATGTAACGTATTCAGTCATTTATGAACTGATGTTTAAAAAATGTTGTATTTCTACATTAATCTTTGTGTGTAATAATAATAATCTGAAAATATTGTTTATTGGTTTGTTTGTTTATTTATTTATTTTATGCTTTCAGCTCCTGTGTGTCTGTTGCAGAGAAAGAGAGTCCAGGTATGTCCCCTTCTAGAACATACACCTTCTAATCTGTAGCACCGCAGTGCATTTGTGATCTCAAATTCAAAACTTTCTTGACCCAATTCTTTTTGACGTGTAATCCTCCACGATTTCCTTTGTAGCAGCAGACTCTGTGCTTGAAGCAACCCTGGACGATGACTGTATTGTAATTTTGATGAATCTATTCCCTTTTTTTTGGTGAAGGGCAAAGTCTATGTATGACCTCATTGTGTCAGTCAATCCAGGGTGGCTCCTACCGGTGTTGAATGTAGCTTGAAGCAAACTGCTTATTCATGAGACGTATAGGCAGCCATCCAGAGATTGAAATAGATGCATCTGGGTTTCGGCACTGTGGTGGGGGTGTGTGTGCGTGTGGAGGTGGGGGATGGGGTCTAAGAGGCTGTTGGATCTGGTTAGATCTGGATTGCTTTTTGTACCATGGTGTGAGGGCGCAACATTACCATTCCTCCCTCCATGGGCTTCTGGTTGGCCTGTTGAATTCTTCCCCTTAGTTAACCCTGTTTCCACCCTGAACTTTTACTCACATCTATGTAGATTTATATACATTATGTGACAATAGAACTTCTAGAAATTTCACCAGCTTCTACTTTCTCAGTAGGATCTGATAGTCTGTGTTCTTTTGAATGTGAATCTCCAGAAGGAAATAAAATGTTATACAATTAAAAATTTATTTCCTGTTAAGGAGAGTGCCAGAAAATAATTTCTTATGTGTAATGATATTTTTTCATCATATAAAAATTGTAGCTTGTCACTAATGTTTAGTAATTAAGTAAGACATGAACAACATTTGTTCTGTATGTGGCATGTTTGGATATAAGGCTGTTTTGAGGTCAATTATTGTGTTAGAAGTCAGGTTTGTCATGATGAAGATGATTACAATGAAGTGATGTTCCATTTCCAGGCAAGGACCACAGGGAGAAGAAGTACAAAGCTCATCGTCAGTTTGGTGACCGTCGTGGAGGGGTGATTAGCGCTCGCACATACTTCTACGCCGACGAGGCCAAATGTGACCAGCACATGGAAACATTCCTGAAATGCATCAGAGCCTCAGGTGGGTCTCTCTGCTCCTTAGCTATTTATAGAAATGGCATCCTAAGTCTAATGAAAGCTTGCATTCTATGGGGGGAAACAATGTAGCCTCCTCATGTCATCAGCAGATGATTTTATTCAAAGCAATTTACAAAATGGGACTCTTCAGTTACAAATATGCTCAAAGAGGTTTCTCTCTCTTCTTTCAAGAGGTTAGCAAGTGATGAAAGAGTTAAGACAGTAGCACCGAGGTCATCATTTGCATTGGAACAGTCAGGCATTTTCCTCTTTAATCTCTCGTCTGGTGTGAAGGCTCTGTTTCTACAGCAGACGTCTATTTGTGACTGTTTAACTGAATTCCTGTCTCTGTTCGTAGGTGGTGCTGCAGTGGACGGGTTCTCTGCAATCAAGATGACCGCCCTTGGCCGGCCCCAGTTCCTGGTGGGTGCTCCGCCACCTTGTCCTAAGTCAGAATAAGATAGCTGTTCCATTAAGAACTTCTCCAGACACTTTGCAGTTAATGATTAAAATGCTACGGTGCCACTGTTTGGCAACTTCTCACACCACTCTCAGTCCTGCTACAGCGGCAGATCTGGTTTTCTGAGGCACTTTGATTTACCACTGATTCACCGTTGTGTTCTGCGGTTCTGTTCCCCGCCCATACAGCTCCAGTTCTCGGAGGTGCTGGTGAAATGGCGCCGGTTCTTCAACTTTCTGGCTGCCCAGCAGGGCAAGGAAGGCATGGACGCTGTGGAACAGAAACTTGAGCTGGAGCAACTGCAGGTATGCTGACTTCCAGGGTCAGCCTGAGGGGGACTGTCTGCACAGGGGGCCCCATTGTTATGTAACCTAGCTTGCATGCGAAGAAAGAGCTGCTATGGCTTAAGGTTTTGAGAACAAGACACCATGCTGTGAAGTCTATTCAAATATTGTGCTTACTGGGTGTCAGATTTTACAGAAAGTCAAAGTGATTATTCTCAGTGAGTTCTACAAGACAAGACATCCTTTTGAAGAACTAAGCTCAATTTTATTTTCTTTCGACAAAAGTTGTGAAACCAAAGAGTGGTTATGTAGAAATGTGTGGCATGTTATGTGTTGCTGGTTGTGCCAGGGGGGTTGCATGGGGAATATTACATCAGTTATACTCTATTTCTTTCTTGCCTTACCCTACAGGACAGTTTGACTGACCTTGGTGTTGGAACAAAGTCAGACATTGAGTCGTGGCTCACTGGAGAAAAGCTCGGATCATCAGGGTATTTATTAGCCTTTAGCTTAATGAGAGTGAATGTTATTATTCAGAAATCCAGCATTTTTCCAATTACCAGAAAATGTTTTAAATACTTTTTGTGGAAATCTGCACATTAAGATTTACATATGGGGAGGAATGCCGTGGTCATGTCATTGTTTATGTTCTTCCTAAAGAACCATTGACCTCCTCGACTGGAACAGCCTCATTAATGACAGGACCAGGATCTCAAATCTGCTAGTTGTTCCAAATCTTGAGGTAACCCCAACCCCCCCCCCCCCTTCAAACATATGAAATAAGAAATTTAATGTAATCCACACCATACTAAACATGATTGATCAGAAAACCCATGTACTGTATATACAGAACTACAGTGACATAACTTCAGTGACTTTTATGGTATGAACATAAACTATGATTTGGCACTTGGTTTGTGTGCTATAAACATGAATGAACTTGGCCTTGGTTTTCAGACTGGCCATCTGGAGCCTCTCCTGGACAAGTTCACTGAGGAGGAGGAGAAACAGATGAAGAGGATGCTGCAGAGGATGGACGTGCTGGCCAAGGTAAGCCATGTCTCTCAGGGGGACGGGATCATTGGTGGAGATCAAAAACGTCAGTTTTGGGTGTGAACAAAGACCACACGCCAGGACTGAAAGCCTGTTGTTTGAACAGAAGTGCAAATTGGCCAGGTGGCCATGCTAAAGCACAGAGCAAAATCAAATCACTCACAGATCAGGATGGGTTTTCCCAGGTTAACTGCCCTCCCTAGCCTCAAGCCCTGAACACTTAACTCCCATATATTGACCAATCATGATGTCGATTCATGCCAGTATTTGAGGATTCGGCCATTACTGCCATTATTACTTACAGGACCTGCATTTTGCATACAGACACACACACAAGCAGAACAAAAATCAACTCCATTGTCATCATACAGTAACATGATAAAGATCTTCTTTATTCGTCTCTCTTTCTCTCCACTCTACTTCGCTCTCATCACAGGCAGAAATATTCGCACACCTCACTTTAGCTGTTGTGCTTAATCTCTCAGTGTTGGTCAAACACAAATACTGTACCACTGAATAAGCATAGTGTGTGTGTGTGTGTGTGTGTGTGTGTGTGTGTGTGTGTGTGTGTGTATGTGTGTGTGTGTGAGCGATATGATCAGCAAAGAGGCTGGATGTTACTACCAGCACATTTACTATGATTCGGTAGGTTTGTTGGGCTTTTATCGCCAAAGCAAGGCTTTTTAGCTGAGTAGCACATGGCAACGTCTAACAGCACTGTGGTGTTGTGCACAAGAAGTGCCTTTCGGAACAGATTGCCCTGTGATGTGGAAAAGAGGCATCGTTCCAGAATGTTCTATCCCTCGACCCTGCCAGCTATTAGGCTCCCTCACATCATTATGTCTGCTGGTCAGGAACATTGTGGTCCTGGAATTAGTGGAAATCCAGGTCAGGGAAACAGTTGGGAAAGGAACAACAAGTAAAAGCAATTAAGAATAATTAAAATCAATTCCTTCTGCAATACTACATGAGCTGTTTTAATTATGGCTGAGGAGGGAAGCCATGGAATCCTTAACAAAAAAAAAATGGTTTGCATCTTTGGAAATCCACTGGTTTGTGGTAATAAACTTGTAATTATGTTGTGGTGCTGAAACTTTGTTCAGCTTTTAATGTTACCATTTAATGAACAAGCTTATTGAAATCTTACTAAATCTCCAGTTGTTGAACGCAGCCAAGTGTTCTGTTCTTCAATTTAAGTGCATAGTGAGTCAGATTAGTAGTCTTTGTACATAAATGTGTGATTTGTAAGCTATTAGTGATGTGTCGATCACAAGTATTCAAACATAGGCTATTTATTACCCCTTGTTTCACATCCCGTGTGTCTTTGTTCCCAGCATGCAATGGAGAATGGCGTGAGGCTCATGGTGGACGCTGAGCAGACCTATTTCCAGCCGGCCATCAGCAGACTGACGCTGGAGATGCAGAGGAAATTTAATCGGGAGATGCCGATCATTTTCAACACCTACCAGTGCTACCTGAAGGTGAATCATTTTCGCTGAGGGCCAGTTGTTTACCTCAGAATGTGTAGATGTAAATCCTCACATTTATTCTTTTACTGTATACTCATGTGACAAGATGGTTTAGAGTTGATGGTTTGAATATAAAAGAAAATGATCCTAAAATGGTCATGCTAGTGGTGCTTTAGGATTGGAAGGTCATTGACTTCACCTGATAAAGACCCACCATGGTAGCCATCTGATGTCATGTGTTGCATGAGTCCAAACTTTCCATGGTGAATGAATGACTCCCTCCTTAAACCTAGTGGAATGTTTGGTGTTGTATTACATAAAGCACCATATTATGAACTCACTTGACTCCATAACAGTGGGCTTTAGGAGCTCATGAAGGAGGAAATGGTAGCAGTTCTGCAACTGTAAATCACATGTGATAACATGCGATACGAAGTGATTATGAGGTGACTTTGTAGTAAAAGGAAAACAAAAAAAAAGAAAACAGGAAAAAAAGTCTTGTGATAAGCCTCGTAAAACATTCCCTTATCAGGCGGAGGGAAAGTTCCAACCGCTGAAGTTGTGAGCTGACAAATTTCCCTCCCTCACCCGTTTGCGCAGGAGGCCTATGATAATGTAAGCGTGGATGTGGAGCTGTCTCGCCGCGAGGGCTGGTACTTTGGTGCCAAGCTCGTGCGTGGGGCCTACATGTACCAGGAAAGGTCCAGAGCAGAAGAAATTGGCTATGAGGACCCCATAAACCCCGACTATGAAGCCACCAATAGGATGTACCACAAGTAAGGCTTTCCCCAGAGTGCTATCTAACACTCCTGTTATTATGTGTGGTTATTATGTCTGAGTGGTTATAAGCATTTTATACTACCAGGTTTGCATTGTACAGTTTTATTTGATGGTGACATCTGTAAAGTTATTAAACTTTTGTTATATTTAGACTGCCTAGAATCATTATAAGACTGTCTGGATGAATCATAAGATGTTAATTTATGGAGAAGAATTACCAGTGAGGAGGGGAATGTGCTCATTTTGGCTTCAGCTGGGATTAGTGGTGGAAACAGTTATTGTTAACCCCGGACTAAAGTGGTTTAATCTCATCGTACCCTAGGTGCTTGGAGTATGTCCTGGAGGAGATTAATCACAGCAGGATGGCCAATGTCATGGTTGCATCACACAACGAGGACACCGTGAAATTTACCCTTGAAAAGTACGCACTTCTTATTGCCTAACATGAAACACAAACCCTTTTTCTGCACCTTTCGTGAGTTCAAGTCAAGTCCATCTGTACTGTATTTTCCCACAGTCTGTGGTCCTTTTCTAACGCAGCAGGTCGCAGCCGCACTCACTTTGACGCACTTTGTAACTGTAATCTCTAAACACGTCGTTGTTTTCTGTCCCCCCCCCAACCCCTCCAGGATGAACGAGATGGGCCTCTCACCCCAGGAACACAAAGTGTACTTCGGCCAGCTGTTGGGGATGTGTGACCAGATCAGCTTCCCCCTGGGTGAGTGGCGTGGGCTGGGCTGGACCGGTTAGCACTGGGGCTCCACATGTTGCTTGTGATTGGCCAAGGCCTGGCATTGCATTACAGTGTTGCAGTCACGTCAGGAAAGCTTGAGTCCAAACCTGCACCATGGGTTATTTACTCTTCACTTAGTATCCTTACAGAATTGATGGAAAGTACACTTATAAAATTGAAAAGCACAGTGGATTGTAAAGTAGGTTTATAAATCTGAAATAATTTAAATAAGTCTGAAGTTAATTTGAAGTAAGTCATAATTAATAATGCAAAGAAAATAGCAATGACATCAAATGATAGTTATTTGATATTACTTTAGAGGCATATTGGAATGTATAATTAATAGAATCATGTATTTGGATTTTTAAGTACACACACAAAGAAATAAAAAAAATGAAATGAAATCAGGAATTTCCTGTCACGAAAGCAGAGTGAAATGACAGGTGAAACCATGACCCACATGCTATTAATATTCAATCCAAGAACACGCACGCACATTGGCAACCTCAGTGCCCTTGCCAAAATGAAATGCCTGGCCATGTGCTTGGGTTTGTCTGCACGTGTTTAATTCATGCGCCCCTCTGTGATGTGACCACAGGTCAGGCTGGCTTCCCCGTGTACAAGTACGTGCCATATGGGCCAGTGAATGAGGTGATCCCCTACCTGTCGCGCCGTGCACAGGAGAACCGCGGCTTCATGAAGGGCTCCACGCGTGAGCGCTCTCTGCTCTGGAGCGAACTCAAGCGTCGGGCGCTCAACAGACAGCTCTTCTACCAGCCCGCGCTCTGAAGAACACATAGCAACCCGGCCTGCTGGAGCTCAGGAGGACTGGAGCCACTACGTGGAAGACTGGAGAAAGAGAAAGAGGGCTAAAGAGAATGCACAAAGAAGTGAAAGAGCAAAACTCCAAGTTGACGACGCACAAAACCAGAGGGATGAGAGATGCAGGTGAAACAAGAGGTGTAAATAAACAACAGCATTAGACGGGTAGACAGGGTCTGCGCAGGTGAAGTAGTTCATAGGACATATATGTTTATGCTTATATGTCCATACTACTGTGAACTGTAACAAAAGAATTTGATAAGCCACAAGTGACCTTCCTAGTGTGTACTACTTTCCCCATGTAAAGTACACTAGATGTTTGAGGGGCTTTAGTGGCTTTCCTAGGGAATGGACCTGATAGTCTCCCAAACATTCCTTAAACCATAACCACAGAAAACAACAACCTTTTGCTACTGTAGCGGTCGTTTGTGTAAATATTAGCTTTATTATTGCATACTGATTGTGTACAATGCATGTGGCAACTGATCACATATTGTAAAATGCTATTTTTGGACCTTTACTATTTAACATTATTTAAATAATATTTTAGCATCGGTTCTTTGATGGTTTGACATGTCAGTTTATCCAGTATCACAAATGTGTGATATCAGATGTTTTGCTTTAATGGGTGTGAATGGATCCATAAAGATATAGAGCAAATTGAGTAGAGCACAGTAGTTTTGTTTACTGCACAACATTGTTGCTGGATTCTCTGCTCTTTGCAGTGCCAAAGTGGTCCACTGTAGAGTAGTGCTATGAACTGTAGCCATTTTATAAAATCATTGGATTTTCTTTTTGATTGTCACCGTGCCCGCTTGTAAATATGGCATCTGAAAGGTTTTTGTTTCCTGCTTGTGTTGTCTCTGTATTTGTCAAAAGGTTAGAATAACTGACCTTTGATAATATTGTGTTCCTTTGAGGGCAGTATTAAAGGTATTTGCCTGATTTACATTTCATTCTAATTACAGCTGTGAACTGTCACAATTGTAAATATAACCACAATCTCATATTGTCAAATAAAAATATTAAACATTTGTCTGGTGGCAGTTCTGTTCTACATTCATTTTATATATAACTTGTACATTATTTTATTTATATACCATATTTTTGTGTATTGGATGATATTACGTAATATTAACTAATTATTTATCACTTTAAAAGGGTTGTCTATAACAGAATTGATCTACAACCAACAGGAACAGAACTTCTAAAAACTTTCTTCAACTCATTAGTTGTCTATTTTTAGGCCAAGTGGAAAAAAAATATTACATTTTAGAAAAGTACTTGACAATTTCTAAACAAAGGCAAACGGTTACAAATTCAGCTGGTAGGTCTTGCAGGATATTGGCTTCACATATAGCAGTAACAGAACAATCCAATCATCATCCATCATAGGTGATAAGCCATTTGGCTAAACACATGGAGACTACTGGCACTGAGATCATTTAGACACTTGTGGTAATAATGATGCACCATAACAAACACAGTGTTCCCCTAAATTCACACACATTTCCAAAACTGTCTCAGCTAGCACACACAAGGTGTTCCGTGTTCCCAGTGCACAGAAGGAGGAACAAGGAAGAACAAAAAGGCCTTGTTGCTAGCAGAGGCTTAAAGGGCAAAAAGACCTGCTGTTATACAGTGATCACAAACTCAACATCATTTCAGAGCAAGGCAAATGCATAGAGTAAAGGGCTCCTAGCCCAAGGCATTAGACATTAGAGGGCTTATCTGCCAGAAACTAAATGTGCCGTACATACTGTTGAACTTTGTGTAACACTCAGTCCTCTGGCAAACATGCAGAAACTTGTGCTGCTACATTACACTTTTACATATCATGTTCCATGACTTATGAGCCAGCTCACGTTTGTTTTATACCTTGATACAACTGAAGTCCCTCTTATACACATTGTTGTAGTCCCTACTTCCGATACAGGCTGATGACTGCATGGTTCGCCTGCTAGTGCTGAACATCAGTAGTTTGGTAAGACCATATAGATTTCGGTATTAATAATTGTTACAGACATAATCCAACTTTGAAAAGATTTAGGGAAAGATTTTGTAAAAGATTTTAGTCTTTTCATCAAACTATGAGTGCGTAACTCTAATCAGGGGAGTATAATATTTCCAAAATCTGATGAATTAGGTCAAAGAGTATTAAAGAGGGTTCTATACTCTTTGACTAGGTTCATATTGTAAGACAAGTTCCTTTTAATGACCCAAACAGGACTGAGCAGTCGTGGTTTGGTCAGACATCATCTCTTCGATAAAAGTGGTAAACTCGTAGCCTTGCTTTGGCGACCATCAGAGCTCATATGAGCTTAGTCTGGCCAACCTCACATACTAGCCGCCTTCTCAAAGGCAGAATCAATGTTAGACTTGTTTAGCCTTGGAGTAAAAGCTTACTTCTCATTGGTGCCTGAAATTCTGGGACAGGAAATGCAGTAAATAGGCAGCTTGGCCATACTGACTTGAACACGA
>JASCQY010000078.1:11343391-11355219 GCA_030264315.1 Sardinella tawilis | reverse complement strand
TTAGCTTTAGCTTAGCGCAGTTGCTGTAAACCAAGGGTGCCAGCTTACATGCTAGGTGGCTCCCTTGGTTTACAGCAGCTGTGTCATATGTGTGTGTGCATCACCCCCCCCCCCCCCCCCTTCTTCTGCCCTCAGATTTTCAGCTTATGTATGCTACCGCAACCAGTGTGTACATGCTGGTGTTTGCCCAGACGCCACCCCTGAAGAAGTTGCTTTTGAGCACCACAGAGGACCTTGAGTCGTTTGACATCGACTGGAGAAGTGGAAGCATCCTGTGGACCAATGGAACAGGCCATCTGAAAGGGCAGTGGCTTAGCGGCGGGGAGTCTGTGCACATCCCAACCCCTGGACCTGGTAAGGAGGAGTAGATTTAAAAAAAAAAAAAAAAAAAGTCCAGTTGCCTACAATTGGCAACAACGTTGACCGAATTCGCGAACTGGCCGCTATTGCTAACTGATTAGGGCATATGAAAACGAAACCACAGCGAAACAGTCATGCCGCAATCAGTTAGCGCTAGCGGCCAGTTCGCGAATTCGGTCTTCGTTCTGATGCCTAGCGACAGCACTCGGCAGCCTCAGACAACAGGGCTTTGGTTTGATAACTCCTTTAATCTTGATTTTAACCCTTTAAAGACTGAAATGGATAAAACCATGTTGACTCAAACTCATGCAAGCTCCCTGCCCACACGTCTACTTGTTCTTTCAGATAATATATCGAGTCAGTCAAGTATGGTTCATGCTCCCTCTGTCCACAGTTGAATGCATGGGGTTCATCCATGTTTCGTCGTAATTGAAAGCTTGAAGTGAACAGACCAAACATCAGAAGAAACTGATGCAGAGAGCAGAGTGTGTCCATATGCATTTTTAACATGAAGGCTTTAGTCTTTTAGTCTTGGGTTGTCAGTGTTGTCTCTGGCGTTTGCCTGTTGTGTTCATTCTGTTGTATCGTGTTGTCATTGTGCTTTGTTCTACATCATTCTTTTGTCTCTCTGCTTGATGGCAGTGTGTTTGGTGCGTGTCGACCAACGGACCGGGAACCTCATCTGGCGCAGCTGTGATGGCTTCTCCTTGGGTGTCACGGTGGCGAGCATCAGCCTTCCAGATCACAGCTACTCCAAAACTCTGTACGAGTCGTGGCGCGGAGTCAAAGATCTGTTTGTAGACTGGAAGAGAGGCCGTCTCTATTGGCTGGAAGCGAGTTGTGTGCTAAGCGTGACCCTGAGTCTCTCCAGAGGGAGCCCACAGAATGTCTTCTGTATGGAAGGGAAAGCGTCGGGTCACCTAGCATTGGACAGGAGATCCAATTCTTTCCTATGGAACTCTTTCTCAGGTCAGTCTCCGTGGCTACCATGTACTGTAGACCATAATTTCCTGGTCTATTATATAAACAAGCTTAATACAGTATCTGGGGGAGGGCTATACCTTGATTTTGCTAAATTTCTTAAACTGTGATATTTATATGTGGGAGAGGGCTATACATGCATTTTTATTCCAGTAAATGATGCAATTTTATGATAAACCATGAATACATAATTTTTTAAAAATTTGTTTTTATTATTTGGCTTGGAAATGTTGCTTAAGATGTTAACACAAAAACAACCTATGCAGGTAATGGCATATTGCTTCCTAAACATAATTGATCTGTAATGGGTTCTTCACATAGATGGTTTGCAGATAGTGAGTCTGTCAAAGATGAAGAAATATTCCCTGGGGAAGAGCTGGAGCGTCCAGGGGGCCATTGAAGCAGCCACTGAGCCATACATAGTGTCCTCTGGCAGGAACAAGATCACGCTATGGAAACGGAGAGATGGAGCCCGGGTCACTGAAGCCTCCATAGGGAAAGGCCTTGTTGGTGTGGTGGTGGCTGAATTGGAGCTGATGTCAGGTTTGCAACAGAAACCACTCTGAGAATCTGCTTTTGAATGGTCTTTGCCAACTTAGAGAAAAGGGTCAGCCAATCACACTGATCTTTATACCATGAATTACGTTGGCGTGAATCAAATTTCACTGGTTGATTTACAGCTGGTTAAGTCATTGAGGTGTTGGGGCAAGGGAAGATGCTGAGATTCAGCCGTGCTTTGATTTCTGATATAATGGGCCAGTATGCAATGACTAGGTTCCCAAAATGTGATTCCAGTGTTAAGACATGCCTTTGTATAGGAATGAAGACATCTGAATAACATGTGTGTGAAGACTTGATTTTGTTTGAATCAGCTCTGTCCTCTAAAGATCTTGGAAATTTCATAGGCCAAGCATCGGCAGACAGTCAAGAGCAAAGCTGCAAATACCCCTCAGTGCTGTGTGTGGGCACAACCGTCTGCATCTCCCAGAGCCAGCTCTGTGACGGGAAGAGAGACTGTCCTGATGGAGCTGATGAGAAGGCCTGTGTACTTGTCTGCTCGCACTCAGGTACTGTGTGATTGGTTAGTTTTATCTTTAACTTGGACCTAATAAACTAACCTGAAGGAGAAATCTGTTGTAAATCAACCCATAGTCATTTTGCTTGAACTTACAGAATGCTGACTGTAGGAAAAAGGATAAGAAAATTTGACACCACATACAATGAATAGGCCTAGTTAATTGACAGCTAACTGAATGGGGCAGAGTAACTTTTTTTGTGCCCCATTTAGTTATCATTAACTACCTCAATAAACCAATGAAGGTTAAGAGGATGTATAATGAGTGGGTGTTTTGGGATTGATCAGTAAGGAGGACCCTTTGGAAATGTTCTGGGAGAGGTAAAGGGTATGAAATTAGTGAATGCCATATTTATGATGAAATTAAACTGATAAAATGTACTCATGTTCTCAGTGAAGCACTTTCAGATGAATGAATTTGAGTACTGATCACTGTTGTCACTGATGATGTCACCTCCACAGCTGATTTCCTGTGTAAGGACAGGCGGAAGTGCATCGAGAGGAATCTGGTTTGTGATGGACGTTCTCACTGCTCTGATGGGTCCGATGAAGTCGGTTGTCCCACCGTCGCTACCAAGATGTCAAAGACCACCCCCCTGAAGTGTCGTTTTGGGTCTAAAGCGTGTCGGGACGGGAGTGACTGTGTCCTGCTCAGCCATGTGTGTGACGGAGAGAAGGACTGTAGGGACGGTTCAGATGAGGAGGCCTGTGAGCAGTGCCAAGAAGGTGGATGCAGTAGCTAAAGCATTGATTTTACTCTTTTAGTGGAGTTAAATATGGACTAATTAGATATGGGTTGCAGCATCTCGAAGGTATTCATGCCTTCATTATTACAGGTCCATAAAGAAATTGGTCTAACAGAATAAATTTGTCAACTAGATGAACAGCATCTGTATGTAGTTTGGCCAGAAAACCTCTCAGAAATTGCACAGATTGACTCCTGGCTGATCTCTTTACTTTGTACAATCAACCCATAGGCCTGCTGTTCGGGTTGATGAGTATCATCACTATGAATGAGAACAAGACTTATTAGGTACAATAAAGATTGAATTTGCCAACCAGCAGCCAACAGTAATTGAATGGGGCAAAAGAACAGCACACTGAAACAGTCAGATATGGTGGTGTTGCCATTCAGTCTACGCATTGTACCAAAATGTCTCCCTCTAATGCCTTCCACTATGCCAATAGCACTTGACAACCATGAACAACAGGATTATACTGTAGGTTTGCTTGCCTCTAGACTGTAGCCTTAAAACAATAATGGCCCCTCTCTTAAGTAAGACTACATCATCCCTAACCACCAGGTCAGTTCCAGTGTGCTAACGGAAGAAAGTGTATCGAGCAGAAGCAGGTGTGTGACGGGACGGCTCAGTGTCAGGACCGCTCGGACGAGCTGGACTGCTGGGTGCCCACCAAGAGCTGCGCCCTGCGCTGTGACGGCCTGAGCCGCTGCATCCCGCAGGTCTTCATCTGCAACGGCGTCAGGGACTGCTGGGACGCCTCGGACGAGGCTGATTGTGGTGAGCACCTTAAAGGGGTACCAGGCAATGCTTTATGCCGTTTTCAGGTTAAATTACCATTTTCAAAGGCACTTTGATGGTTTTGGAGGGAATGAATGCTGTCTTGGCGCCCCCTACTGTCTGTTTATGAATTTGCATCAATTGCAAGATGCCTGAATCGACTGCAGACGGAAACCAAAAGTCACTAATATGTGTGCCTTATGTCAACTGACAATGTAATCAACACGATTTCTGTAATCCCGGACTTGCCTGATGTCCTTTAAGATATTAGATGACCAATAGTTTAACTATATAGAGCTGCTGTTCAGATCAGTTTGATTGCCCAAAGCTAAACCATTGGTTAACAGAAGCCCTCATATTATTTAGCAAAGTCTACTAATGATTACAATTTGCGCTTTTACTTTTGAAAAGTCTGTCTTTTTGCATTCTAAAGCATATCTGCATGTGAAACACATGGATCATGTGTGACTGAAACTTTTCGCTTGTCTGTTTGTTTGTCTGTCTGTGTTTCGTTTCTGGAACGCTGTAGCCATTCCCCCTCCGGCTCCAAGGTGTGCCAAGCCTTCAGTGCCGTGTGAGGGGACGTCCCTCTGCATCGCTCCCACTCAGGTCTGTGATGGCCGCAGGGACTGTCCTGATGGCTGGGACGAGAAGACCTGCCTCAGCTTCTGTCCAAAGCGAGGTAGTCAACCATATTCTTTGCGCTCAAAGTCAAAGACAGTGATGGGCTGTGTGAGAAACTGCAGATCCTCAGTTCACTGAAAGGCATTACTAAATATGATCACTACCTCTGATGTCTGACCCCCCCCCCCCCCCCCAGGTCAAGATCTCTGTAAGGACAGGCGTAAGTGTATAGAGAGAAGGCTGATTTGTGACGGACGGGCCGATTGCTTTGATGGGTCCGATGAAGTCGGCTGTCCCCCTGTTACTGGCAAGACCTCAGTGATCACCCCTCTGAAGTGTCGTTTGGGGTCTAAAGCGTGTCGGGATGGGAGTGAGTGTGTCCTCCATAGTCACGTGTGTGATGGAGAGAAGGACTGTAGAGACGGCTCAGACGAAGAGGGGTGCAATCTTTCCTGCAAACCAGGTAAAGAAACTTCTGGGGCGTGTGAGGGGTACTAGGTTTGTGCATTGGCATTTGAGGTTTTGCTTTGGACCAGGATTCATTTGGACAATTGGTTATATTGATTTTGTTAATGCTTTTGATCACTTTTGCTTATTGGTTCTGTGGGGCTCCCACAGGCCAGTTCCAGTGTGCCCATGGAAAGATGTGTATCGACCAGAATCTGGTGTGTGATGGGATGCCCCAGTGTCAGGACCGCTCTGACGAGCAGGACTGCTTCAAGGCCACCCAGGGCTGCAGCCATCGCTGTGACGACAAGACCCGCTGCATCCCTGAACACTTCCTGTGTGATGGAGAGAAAGACTGCACAGATGGCACTGACGAGGCTAACTGCGGTAGGTCCTCCAGCCCGTTTGTCGATAATGACCGTAATTGCCTCAGTGCCAGAGATCTACCACGCTTGTATTCGGCAAATTACCGTAAATGGTACCAGTATTTAAACTTCAATTAAAAATAATTTTGCTTATGATCATCTGTATGGCACTAATAAGCATCACTATCTTTGTGCGGCCAGGTTTCCGTACTCCTGCCCCGACCCCGTCCCCCTGCAGGTTCCCCTCAGTGCTGTGCCAGGGAACGTCTCTGTGCGTGTCCCAGAGCCAGCTGTGTGATGGGAGGAGAGACTGCCCTGATGGAGATGATGAGAGAGACTGTGTAAACACCTGCTCAGATCCAGGTATTTATAACTGATGTATATTGGGCTTCTAGACCATTTCAAGAGAATTTGATTTGTCAGGGCTCCCATTTTGAATGTTCATGTGTTATCTTGATGTGGAAGAAGTAGTTTGGGAATGGAATAGAGCATTCAGGCATTTACTGCTTTTATTGTTGATACGCTCTATAATGGTGCTGATGGATTACTTTTTAGTTGTCCATTTGTGTAATGTTTAAGATGTACATGGGTTTGTTTTGGTTTTGTTGTGAAGATCTTGACTTTTTTGATTGTTGTGTTTCCACAGGTCACTTCCGGTGTAAGGACAGGCGGAAGTGCATCGAGAGGAATCTGGTTTGTGATGGACGTTCTCACTGCTCTGATGGATCTGATGAAGTTGGTTGTCCCACCGTCACTACCAAGACATCAAAGACGACCCCTCTGAAGTGTCGTTTGGGCTCTAAAGCGTGCCGGGACAGGAGCGAGTGTGTCCTCCTCACCCATCTGTGTGACGGAGAGAAGGATTGTAGGGACGGTTCAGATGAGAAGGGGTGTGACCTCACCTGCAAACCAGGTGAGGAAGTGACTCCTAAAGCCTGTAGGTGGACACTGAATTGCTGTGTTGTGACCAGTACTTAAGGCTGTGTTGTCTGTTTATCCCATGGCACTGTAGCCTACATTTAGGATTTACACGGTTTCTCAAAGTCGAGAATGCTTCAGCACACTCGCCTTTGAAGCTGTGCACTAGGAAGATGAGGATTCAAACCTCACGAACATTCAAAATGTTGTAACATTCTAAATCCTTGAATGCCGAGGATCCATCAGTGCAGCCTGCAAAAACCTTCGAAGTGATGCTTCCTTGACTTTTAGAAGCAGTGATGGTCTCTGTCAGAGTTGAACCCTCTTGTACATATTCAGGCATCCAGAACCTGTGTGTGTTATTCTCCCTGCAGGCCAGTTCCAGTGTGCCCATGGAAAGATGTGTATCGATCAGAAGCTGGTGTGTGATGGGACGGCTCAGTGTCGGGACCTCTCTGACGAGCAGGACTGCTCTAAGGCATCTAAAAGCTGCAGCCATCGCTGTGACAACAAGACCCGCTGCATCCCTGAAAACTTCCTGTGTGACGGAGAGAGAGACTGCCAGGATGGTAGCGACGAAGCAAACTGCAGTGAGTTATCTTGCGTAATGTAGGGGCAACGAATGTTCAATAAACACAGATTGGTCCCTAATTTCCCTGCAGTATCACTAATGAGATTATTAGCACATTATTTTGATTTGGTCAACCAAGGTGTTTGACTTAACATGTGTTCCTCAGTTCACATCACTTGGATCCACAACACTCTACTGTACTTGTAAATAAACAAAATATTGGGTTTCCTAATGATAGTGGTTTACTGTGTATGACTTGAATTAGACTTCTTAAGGTGATCTCAAACCAGTCTCTGTCTGACTGAACGTTTATTTCAAGTCTTTCTGTTGGCAGTAATCCGTGGCGCTGCGCCAGCCGATACTCCTGCCCCGACCCCGCCCCCCTGCAGGTTCCCCTCAGTGCTGTGCCAGGGAACGTCTCTGTGCGTGTCCCAGAGCCAGCTGTGTGATGGGAGGAGAGACTGCCCTGATGGAGATGATGAGAGAGACTGTGTAAACACCTGCTCAGATCCAGGTATTTATAGCTGATATATTGGGCTTCTAGACCATTTCAAGAGTTTGTTTAACTGTTCCCACAAGGCCTCCATCATTCAATATATTATCGTTATTATTATGCTTGAATGCTTTAATCTCTTCCCAAACTGCTTCGGCTGCACTTTTAACCTTGAAATGGTCTGTTACGATGCTGATTGAAGACTCTTTAGTTGCCAATTTGTGTTGTATATAAGATGTAGGTGTTTTTTAATGTTTCAGAGATCTTGAAGATCTTGACTTTCTTTTTTATTATTGAATTTCCACAGGTCACTTCCTGTGTAAGGACAGGCGGAGGTGCATCGAGAGGAATCTGGTTTGTGATGGACGTTCTCACTGCTCTGATGGATCTGATGAAGTTGGTTGTCCCACCGTCGCTACCAAGACTTCAAAGACAACCCCTCTGAAGTGTCGTTTTGGGTCTAAAGCGTGTTGGGACGGGAGTGACTGTGTCCTGCTCAGCCATGTGTGTGATGGAGAGAAGGACTGCAGAGATGGCTCGGATGAAGAGGGGTGTGACATCAGCTGTAAAGCAGGTGAGAAAGTGACTCATAAATCCTGCCGTGTAGTGACTGTTTGTACAATGTTGAAAGCATTTAATTGTATGTGAAAACATGTAATGAAGTGGTTGAGACTGAATTGTAGTGTTGTGGCCTATTTGCAGTCTCTGTCTGTGACAGACTATATTCTAAATGTACAGTACCATTAGACATTCAACAGAGTTGATCTCTCTAGTAAAGACTCCTGTATATTCAGGTGTCCAGAACTTTAACTGCAATCTCAAAAGTAATTATTTTTTGTATATCTTTAATTGTACATTTTTCCATGTTTCCATGTTACACTTTTCCAATTTTTCCCTCCGCAGGCCAGTTCCAGTGTGCCCATGGAAAGATGTGTATCGATCAGAAGCTGGTGTGTGATGGGACTGCCCAGTGTCAGGACCGCTCTGACGAGCAGGACTGCTCTAAGACATCTAAAAGCTGCAGCCATCGCTGTGACAACAAGACCCGCTGCATCCCTGAAAACTTCCTGTGTGACGGAGAGAGAGACTGCCAGGATGGTAGCGACGAAGCAAACTGCAGTGAGTTATCCTGTATAATGTGTGTGAACAATAAATGCTCAATAAAGATAGACTGTGCCTTGGCCCCCCCACAGTATCACCAAAGAGAATAACATCATAGCACGTGTGCTAATGCCATGTTTGTCTGTTTTGTTGTTGTTTGGTCCACAACAAACAAAGTGAATTCAATTGTGACATCTACAGTCACTCACTGTATCTTTCTACTTGTAGATAAGTCAACAAAATATTGGGTTTGCTAATGATCTTGGCTTACAGTATGTAGTCTGACTGAACATTTACCTCAAGTCTCTCTGTTGGCAGTAATCCGTGGCGCTGTGCCAGCCGACACTCCTGCCCCGACCCCGTCCCCCTGCAGGTTCCCCTCAGTGCTGTGCAAGGGAACATCTCTGTGCGTCTCCCAGGGCCAGCTGTGTGATGGGAGGAGAGACTGCCCTGATGGAGCTGATGAGAGAGACTGTGTAAACACCTGCTCAGATCCAGGTGTGCTTGAGAAATTAGGAGTCAGCATAGTGAGCGTCATACAAAATATGCTGCCATGTTGGTACAGTATGTGTGGTAGTTTTAAAGGGATTGTCTAGAGTGACTCAACCTGTAGCTCTGTAGTTTGACAATGCAGGGTATGAAGATGACCAGAATTTGGTTCAGCAGTCTATTTTGTTTCAAATGCAGTCATTCTCGTACCTACACCCGCAGTTCTCAAAAGCACCAGACAACAGGGCTACGAGTTGATTCACTCTGGATAGTCCTTAAAGATTTACAGTCCTGTCTTCAATCAAGCATTTCAATCCTGAGCCTAAATATAAAGTTGAAATTGGGCTTGTAAAATTGCATATAGGACCTAATTTTTCATAAAGTGAAGTTGAATGTGTGTTGGTATTAACATCAGAGAAAAAGTAACTATACTCCACCCATCCGTTCTTGGTCCCCTTTAAAAGATTTCACCCATTCAGAGCGTCTTCCTCCCCACCTTCCACAGGTCACTTCCTGTGTAAGGACAGGCGGAAGTGCATCGAGAGGAATCTGGTTTGTGATGGACGTTCTCACTGCTCTGATGGGTCCGACGAAGTCGGCTGTCCCCCTGTTACCATCAAGACCTCAGTGATCGCCCCTCTGAAGTGTCGTTTGGGGTCTAAAGCGTGTCGGGACGGGAGTGAGTGTGTCCTCCATAGTCACGTGTGTGACGGAGAGAAGGACTGCAGGGACGGCTCAGACGAGGATGGATGTGACCTCACCTGCAAACCAGGTTAGAATAATGCTTAGCTGCAACTCTGTGTAATGATCAAGCCAGTATTTGCTAAAATGGGTAAAAAGTGTCTTCAGGTGACTTGTGCTCCAGCACCTTTTATTGCTGTAAAACTTTTGGCATTGTCTGAAATGCAATGTTTTTTTTTTAATCACAATTGCACCACCTGCAGGCCAGTTCCAGTGCTTCCACGGGAGCAAGTGCATTGACCAGAGGCAGGTGTGCGATGGCACTGCACAGTGTCAGGACCGCTCAGATGAGCTGGAGTGCTTTAAGACCAGTAAGAGCTGCAGCCATCGCTGTGACGACAAGACCCGCTGCCTCCCCCAAGAGTTTGTGTGTGACGGAGAGAGAGACTGCCTGGATGGCAGCGATGAAGCTGGCTGTGGTGAGTCCACTGGTGGAGGTCATCCATGGGGAGAGAAGCTAATACCTAGTCAGTTAGCATCTCTGGTGATCCTGAGAACAGGTAAGCTTTGTAATGTTCAGGGGTCCGTTTCCCAAAACAATCGTTGCTAACCAGTTGGTTGGCAATGGGAAATTGCATTGCAACCAACAACTTAGTTAGCAACCAACAACTTAGTTAGCAACTATGGTTTTGGGAAACGGACCCCTGGTTTACACCTGTGGCTGTGCCTTTTGGGTGCATGTTGGCATTCCCTCATTCACCTCCTTTATGTCCCATTCAGTGGTTGAGGTTGGGTACAAAAACACAGTAGTTTGGTAGTGACACAAAACATAAAACAAAGTCCAAATAATTTGAACCTTTGGAGCAACAAGCAGTGTTAATTTTGCCTGCAATTGAAGAATGCTCCCCTAACGTTACACAATTAACTTGTTCTTGTGTCAGCACCAGGTCTGTCTGCAGTTCCTACCCTTGCTCCAGCCCCCACCACCACCACCACCTCCAGATGCAGGTTCCCCTCAGTGCTGTGCCAGGGAACGTCTCTGTGCGTGTCCCAGAGCCAGCTGTGTGATGGGAGGAGAGACTGCCCTGATGGCGCCGATGAGAGAGACTGTGTTGACACCTGCTCAGATCCGGGTTGGTAGGCTTCATTAAAGCTGCAGTATATGAGCTTTAATCAACTTGCTGTTGCAGCTTCCCAGGCAGTCCCCATTGCCTGGGTCTATTGTGGCTGTGATGAAGGAGGTGTTATGTGTTTATGCCATGTTTACATTTACATTTACATTTACGCATTTGGCTGAAGCTTTTATCCAAAGCGACTCACAATGTATGCCTCACATTCACACACCAGTGGTGGCAGCTGCCATGTAAGATGCCAACCTACCACCGGGAGTAATTTGGGGTTAAGTGCCTGCTCAAGGACACTTCAATGGGGTCAGGCAGAGCGGGGCTCGAACCTGCAACCCCCTGGTTGCCGAGCGGCACCATGTTGGTGTTCCATGTTGTTGTTATCCACCCTTCATGTGAATATACTGTAAATACCATCCATTTTCATCTGGAGATGGTATAACAATGAATTCTTTGATCAAGTAGGGGCGAAGAGTTGCGTAGTGTTGCTATAGTTTTAACACAGTTTTAAGCCCTGCTCTCTACACTCCACAGGTCACTTCCTGTGTAAGGACAGGCGGAAGTGCATCGAGAGGAATCTGGTTTGTGATGGACGTTCTCACTGCTCTGATGGATCTGATGAAGTTGGTTGTCCCACCGTTTCGACCAAAGCCTCAGTGACCACCCCTCTGAAGTGTCGTTTGGGGTCTAAAGCGTGTCGGGACGGGAGCGAGTGTGTCCTCCATAGTCACGTGTGTGACGGAGAGAAGGACTGCAGGGATGGCTCAGACGAAGAGGGGTGTGATCTTACCTGCAAACCAGGTGAGTAATTGGCTCTAAAATAATTAAAGTGGAAGTTCGGTATTTTTCACATAAAGCCTTATTTTTAGGTTGTCTGGGATAACTTAGATGTATTCTGATAATGGTTTTGTCAGTTGGTGCTGAGCCGAGCATTTTAGGTTTCTCTGTTACAGCCCCCCCACATTTACATTGACTCCAATGAATGATTGTTTGACTGGTTCCTAAAACGGCATTAAACTTTCATTTTCAAAGACATGGAACTCACCGAGTGGTCAGTGGTGGACAGCGATGAGTTACCC
>JASCQY010000078.1:11308941-11329964 GCA_030264315.1 Sardinella tawilis | reverse complement strand
TCTCTCTCTCTCTCTCTCTCTCTCTCTCTCTCTCTCTCTCTCTCTCTCTTTCTCTCTCTCTCTCTCTCTCTCTCCCCCCCCCATGTCCTGTCCATAGCCTTTGACGCATGTGGAAGTTTACAATACTGCCAGCATAATGATGGACACACAGCTGTAGCGAACAGATATGATTTCTGTCTCACCGTGATCCAAATGTTTTTGTTTTGTTTGGGTTTTTTGTCATACAGACATGCTACCTGCATGCTGAAACTTGTACACTCCCACGTCACTTGCATGACCTGGGGCACTGGTGAGCAATGCACTGCCTATTGATGACGACATGGAAATGTATGTCCTGTCAAAAGAACTCAATAGGACCAAATGTATAGTATTTAATCCCTCTGAGGATTTGGCAAGATCATTTTGTGTTGAACACAAAAATTAATGATCCTTGTCAAAAACTAAAGCAGTTTGTTTGAATAACATTAATCAAGCAGAGATGGTAAATCCAGCTTTTGAGAAGCAGCTCTGACATGTATTGGCTCTCTTCCAGTGCACTTAGCACAGGTGATTTCACTAATTATCTGTCCTAATTGAAATCACCTGGTGTGAGTGGATGGTTGGCTCAGAGATGTCTTCATTTTTCTGAAGCTGGATTTTTTTCACCACTGCAAATAACATTTAAACCATAGAAATCCTAAAATAGTATTATGCCAGTCAGTGTGGACATATAGTAAATATAGAAAATGTGTGAATTATGAAGGGCCAATGAATCTTATAATAAATATATGTTTAAGAATAAAAAAATCTAGTCTGTAAAGTGAAGGTTTGGATCATACAGGGACATCTGGCTCTATGTAATCTTGGTTCATGCAGTAGCAGTAGTCAGTAGTCAAACAGTAGTCAGCCAGTCTGTATTGCTGCTTTGATCTTTGCATTGATTCTTTTGTCCTGAGTGTTGGTGACCTGAGATGTGGAACTAGGCATGGTCTGGACTGTTTGAGTAACGCACTGCTACCACTGAGAGTATTTCATGCGTCGCACACATCTTGCACTTTTTGTGTTTTGGAATGGCTTTGTAACGCTCATAAGCATTCCTTAGCACTTCCTACATGAGTGTGTGTATGTGGGACCCGAATAGTCCACTTGAGTGTGTTTACTGAGAAAAATAAATAGGGGTTAATGAGACCCTAGATTTTTAGGTAGGATGTCTCGACTTCCTGATTCTAGCCTGTGATTTTTGCGTGTGTGTGTGTGTGTGGGAGAGCAAAGCCGAGAGTGGGAGAAGTTTCTCCTCCCAGGTGTGGGACGAGGGCGGGGCACTTAAAACTAATCCTTCCTGTTTGTTGGTATTCTTCAGGTTTGGCTCGAGCCCCATTCTTCTCGCTCCGGTTTCTTTTGTCCGGGTCCTCATTCGGGTCCAACTGCTTTTCCCCCTTTCACCTGGATGCCTCCCTCTCCCATTCCAAGAAGTCCAAGAAGTGTCTCTTCTCTTGCTCAGAAATATTTCTGAGGTCTGCCACTTCGCCACTGCCGGTAAGTACATGTTTGGTAGACTACTGACTGTCCATCCGAGCGTCTGCGTCCCAACCCTTCGTAGATGTTCCTGTCCATCTGTGACTCCTACAGTAGTAGAACCAGATGGACCACATATTTATGCTCTATATAAATCTCCCCCTGCCCTCAAGTCAAATCTGGTGTAGCGCTGTTGGGATACTCTGTTCCTTCATGTTTTTAGCTGATGGCATTTCTGTTCCTCTTGCCTGCAAACATACTTTGTGTGTTTACTTATCAATACTGTTACTTATAGACAGGTTTTTTTTTTTTTTGCAGAAACGTGACCTCAATATAATTAAATCTGTTTTGAGTAGTTATTTAATCTGTCCACATTGTCTGTTCTCTGGACAGTGAATCGAGACGGTCCATTATCTTTTAGCCCTCTATGGAACAGGATGGCACTTTGCACTGACTCCAGTCTTGCTGTAGTTGTGGAGTAAATCACAGTAAAACACTTTATCAGTTTCTTATGGGTTCTAGTGGGTTCTAGGTTCTAACCTACTCTTGTACGTCTGTGCTGTGCCAAAAGCAGAACATGCTTGAATTTCACTTCACTGGGGGAAAACTGATTACTGATAGAGGAAATAATGACTTTGTGATGATGTTATACAATACAGTGCTTCTCACTTAGTTCTCATGCCTTTTCCTCTCTCTCTCTCTCTCTCTCTCTCTCTCTCTCTCTCTCTCTCTCTCTCTCTCTCTCTCTCTCTCTCTCTCTCTGTCCCCCAGTAAGGCTTCTTGCCTGCCTGTTCTTGTCCTGTTGTTTGTCTAAAGCTCTGCACCACCATGACCATGCCGACCTCCACCACTGCTCCACTGCAGAGAGAGGGGCGCTTCTGGGACATTGAGCTGCCCACATGCGGTGACGTTCAGTGCCACGGAAACGGGGTGTGCGTGACCCGTGAAGCGGCCTCCGTCTGCGAATGTCGTCTGGGCTACACAGGCGAATTCTGCAGGGACACCGTGAATGAGGCACTCTCGGTTCCGCTCTCGCTTGGGGTCCTTGCAGTCATCTTTGGAGTCCTCATCCTCGCCTTCGTCTTAGCCAAACTCAGGCAGAGGAGCAAAGCAAAGATCAGGTAACAGTCTGACGTCACAGCAGAACATGTGAAATTGCGGAGTCCCACTGGACTACTAGAGGAGTTTCAGAAATGTTTTGAGCTTGTAGAAGCTCAAAGACACCTTGTAGAAGCAGATTCCTACCGTACTTCAGCCTGAGGACTGCTGTTTATGTGAAACCATGAAGCAATACAGTACATAGCTTGCCCAAACTATTTACTTTACTTGTCACCATAGCTGCATGATGAAGACTTGAGCTATGTTCCTTAAATCTGTTTGCCGTGTTTTGTGCTGCAGTGCCAAAGCTTAGGATAGTATTCAGTGTAATACTCAGATATGTCCGATATGTTCCAATGACTTGGTGGCTAAAATGTGTTTGTTTTGAAGTGAGATCCCCTGTACCTTACTGCACATACCTTTACAGGCCTTTGCTGCTTTTCCAGCCTCTCACACAGTTTTCAGAGTACGAAATGCTGTTAGATTTGAAGTTAAACTATGAAAAAAAAACATGCATACTAGCCTACTGTTTAGACTGTTTGTAGACTGCCATGATTTGACGTGTGTGTGTGTGTGTGTGTGTGTGTGTGTGTGTGTGTGCGCGCGTTTGTGCATCCTTCCCATAGGAAAGCCATTGATCAAGAAAGGGAGAGGATGAAACTGGAGGGAGAGTGGGCCTAAGGCCACATCTTTGAAGCGGCCATATTGGCTCAGAACAAACCAGAGATACGGACACCTACAGTATGGCAATAATACAGGAAAAGTTCAAGTACTACTGATCATTTTTGACTGCAGTTATAAAGCCTACAGTATGAATGTATGGAAATGTGTTTGCCACTGTTCCATTCATTTTATACCTTTTTACAGGGAAAGCAGGAGTTTAGTTAAAAATGTATTTGAAATACAGGCCAAGGCTTTTTCAACAGTTGGAACAGTTTCAGTACACATTGACTTTTTTTTTACTTAAATGCATACATTATGTTTGTAATTGCTTTCTATTCAAGAAACAAATGACTGAAATGACTTGTGAACAAATCCTTTGAAGAAGACATTTATATGTTGTTTTTCATCTTCAAAGTAATGGTTGCACACCAATGATTGTACGTTCAGGGAGCACCAGCTTAAGGCCTAGTCCTTGGTTGCACACATGAAAACTCTCAAGCAAGATACGGTAACTTGGTTGGTTTCATGACAAATGACAAGAACGTTGTTTTTCCTCCACACCCTACGCTAGCCCTTGTGGTGTTTATGGGTTTTGAAATGACACACACTGATTAGAGACAGCCACTCAGACCGGTCGTGTTGGATGCCCCACTTGCCCTGCATTGTTTAAAAGCATCATGGTTGTGTGCAAGGTGCCTTCGTTTCAGAACTGTGGAATGTAAACCTTTCAGTTTTTTTAAAGTCCATCGGATTTTGAAATCTGTGGAAATTTTTCCAAAGTAAAATAATCCATTTCTTGTGAAGATTTGACTCTCATCATCACGTCTTCTTTTCTTTAACTGGTCCCAGAGAATAGCCCAGACATGAAGCTGCTTATTTTTATTCTTTGCACTGCCTTCAAAATAATAATGTGTCTCAAATTTACATTCCATAATATGTATAGTATTAAGCTTTTGTATCTAGCTTGTTAATAAAACAACTGTTTTCAATATTTTAATCCTTGTGTCACTGATGATTGTTCAGTTTTAATCATTGTCATACTGTATAAAAGGAAACCTACACATTTTATAACATCATTATTCTAACTCCCTACAACATATAACCAAAGTATTTGCTTTATTAGTCACCTAATGCAAGTTGTATGAGAATAGTTTATGTAATTGATCATTATCTAATTAATTGATCATTATCTACTACTGCATCACCCATACTGTAGGTACTTTTATTTGAGTGATCTGCATGTAGGCCTACTGAAAACAGTGTTTGGGAGAGGACGAGCACTCCATGCCTTCAACTGAAAGAGAGACACTAATGTTTGCTAAACTAGGGATGTTGCTTAAGTTAAGTAACATGAATGTTGAGTAAACATCACGTCTGGCTGCCATTACCCTACTGTAAAGAGTTATGTTGCCCCCTCTGCAAAGACAAAACACTTTAGCTCTTAGACAACATTTATTTGTTTCTAACATGGAAGTACAATAAAGTGTTTAAATGACTCGGAGTGAAGCTTACTGGCAGTCACTCCACCTTCAAAGATCACAGTTGGCAAATGTTCATTTTAACGCCTCATCACCCAAAATGTGACTCCTACTTACACACAACTGTATTGTTTAAAATTGTTAAAAATATTTTGCAGTGCATAAAACTGCACAGTTAAAACAGGCTGTTCACATCTTTTATTTACAACACAATGCATAGCCCGGTTTCCAAATATAATATTCATTGCACATCCCTCATGTCTTTACTGTAACCTGGACCATCCTTCATAACCCTGGACATTTTCAGGGAAGATTTACAGGCCTTTCCTACTCATTGAGAAATTTCCAATTACTCAAGCATAGCTATGTAAACACAATTAAATTCATGAATCCATGACTATCAAAACATTAATCACAATCCATTATCCACAATTAATCTACAAAAATTCGGAGTCCTGATGTGTTGTCAGTGACACATCTCTTCAATCACGGTTAGTGTTGCTGTAAGGAAAGCAAGATAAGTTTTTAATTAAAGAGTCAGTCTTTGTAGCCTATGCTGTTCACAAATCTGCATCGTAAGGTTGACCGCCATATGATGAGCTCGCTTTGCTGGTTGCCCTGGGGGCAGGCCGGGGAAAGTCGGGCTCGTTAAAAGAGTCTTTGGAGTACGGGACGCTGCTAGCGCTGCTCGGTGACCTGCTTGTCATGCTCGGGACCGTGATCCTGCGTGGAGGAGCGGTGTTGCGGGCAGTCTTGCCGGTGTCTGCGACCACCCTCTCGCTCCGGTTCCGACCACCACAGCAGCGGCATATTCCGATGAACATGACGAATCCGCCAAGAACTTCCATAATGCCTCCAATGTAGCCGAGCACGATGCAGTAACCGACCTGGATGTCTGTAGATGCAGCTGTGATGTTGGTCATAATGTGGGTGTACCATGCAATGGGAATGATGGTCAGAACACCTGAGCAGAAAATGAGCAAACCACCTATACCAGCTACAGTCCAATTGGGTCTTTCTCTCCAGCACCGGACACCCGGAATAGCAACAGCCAGACCTATCAGGGTGACGATAAGAGATGCTACCATCATACCCTGGGCAATTTCAATGATTTGCTCATTGAAGTAAGGTTCGTCTGGCTCGTTACACTCAATGTCCCTTGAAGTGGTAGATGCGCGGCAAATATCCCATATTCCCTGCTGCAGGAAGACGTCACTGGCTTCACCAGGTATGTTATTCACGGTTCTCCAGTTTGGCGCCACGGTGCTGGTAAGATCCAGCACCCAACCGCATGGAGCCATGACCATCCCGAAGATCAGGATGCCTGGTGTCCGGAAGTGGATGAACGAACCCCTTGGCCTGCTGGAAGGCATTTTGAACGGTAGTATACGGTGGCCCACCTGCGTGCTGTCAGTCGAGAGGCACTTGCAGCTTTAACTGCGCTCGGGTGATAGCGCACCTATAAACTTTGCCAGACTGAAACTTGAAGGGGGGCTGAACTGTCCATAAAGATCTCTTGAAATGGGTGTGGTTTAGAGTTTCACCCGTTCAGAAACATACTGCATTAGTTTCGGGAGTAACCAATCAAGAGTGTGATCTGCTGGGTAAGACAAATAGCTTGGCGTGGATATTTGTTGAGTTAAGATCAGGCAAAGTGGGTAAAATGATGACTTCTAAAAGTAATGGGGAGTTGCCATTATTAGGCTAATATCATGACTACCTTGAATGATAGCTCTAAACTGAGCTGCACACAAGATGCGCTCTAAACCTAGATTTTCAACGTTCATTTGGTCTGTTAACTATATTTAGTTTGCTGCAAAATATGCTGTATATAAAAATAAAGCGAATACTTTGTACCAGATATTATTATCACATAGCTGGTTCAGCGTGCGTCAAAGATGACAGGTGCAGTTTGTCATGATCGTATGAATGACGGGAATGCAGCCTAGATAGATCGACCGGAGGCACAGGTTTCTGTTGTCGAACACACGAGAACATGAATTTGTCAAGTCATTCTTATTGGCTAGACTGCCGACTAGTTTGATCTTAGTTTTATTTGTATGGGCATTATAAAATTAGTCCAAATTTAGCTGCCGTCAGTAACTTTATCCTACTGCAGTATTTCCTGTCAGTATCAGGGTAGGCCTATTATTTCTGCAAAGCGCAGTAAGCTATCCAGACAGGGCAATATGTTTTTCTCTTTGGCACAATTTAGGCCTGTTACCTACACTTCACATACAGTTTAGAAATGCCTTTAAAGATAGTTTCAGATGACTAATGAAGTTGACAGAGTAGACTTCCATCACAAGTAAGAAGCACTCCATCTTTTGCCCGCTGAACGACAGTATAGCGACCCCTCTCTACAGGTTTAGGACATGACATTTTTCTGGGACTTGTTATGCACAAAAGGGTTACAAGGCTCATTTTGTTTATTGGTTTATTATGCTAATGACAGTTTCCACAAAATAAAAGAATGCACATAATCTACAGGTCTATAATGAGAGTGAATTAAGTGAAAGACGACTTAACTGAAACAGTGAAGCGCTGGGCCAGCTAAGGTCTTAGTGCACCCCCTATCAGCGAAACCAAAATTTTGGAAAAGTTTCTGAATGGCAACACAAGTTTAGGGGTGCAAATTCACTTTTGAAATGACAATATTCAGGCTGGATTACTGTTATAAAAGTATTTGTCTTGTGATATATCAGGGTCATTTAAATGCTCGCAGTGAAAGCAATATTGCTTAATATAGGTTACAGTAGGCCTTTATCAGCATGTTTGCAGCATGCAAAGCTTCAGTAGGCATCTTATTTGGTACGGTCAAAATAAAATGTCTGTACAGTGTCTGTTGGACAGGCCAACTTGCAGTTGCACTTTTTGAACACTAGATGACACAAAGAAACTTTGATTTAGGGCTATTTCACAGTGTATATGTGGTAGGCTATGTGACATAAGAATAACTGCCCAAAAACAAATAAATGTATATGATTACTTTTGTTTTTAATTCATATCAAACCAACATCTCACAACACAGTAACCCCTCAAAAGAAATCAATTACGCTTACACATTGTCCTGCCTCAATTTAAGATCTAAGACTTTTGAAAATAATTTTCACTTTGTCTCAACAAATGTTTTGCTCTTGACTGCTTTACCGTACATTATCCAAGTATTTCTTTTTTTACAGTTGTTTTTTCAGGTGGTCAAACGGCTCTGATGGGAGGCTCGGGAGCAGCACCTAAGCCTGCTGCCTGGGTAAGCTGATGACTATAGGTGGGTAAGTGTAGCCGGTATAGAGTTGGTTATGGCCATACGGTTGGATAAATGGGTTCCCATAGCTTCCATAGACAGAATGGTAACCCAAGCCAGTCGGGAGACCATAGCCACCATAACCGTAGCCATAAGGAAGACCATAGCCAAAATTGGGACGGTAACCGTAAGAGCCAGTCCCCAAGAAGTTACCAAAGCCAGAACCCAAAAATGCATCTGCCGGAGGGACCGGGTAGAATATGCTGTTGGCGGTGTTGCTGTCAGCAGCCATTTGTGCCTGAGGCTGAAGAACCTGGGGATCCTCAAGGTTCTGGAGTTTTTAGAGAAGAAGTATTGATTGTCACTCACAGGTTGTATCACCAAAGCACGTACAGGTTGCATCTATCCACAATTCTGGTGATATTTTAAAGTGTGCAAATACTTTTGATAGCCTAATCCATTTTTATGTTACAAAAAAAACCCTGCATTACGGGTTCGGACAAAAATGTTGAAATCAAATATTTTGCTGTAGGCCAATCAGGAGGCATTCCGGCTTTTGCATTAAGAGTGAGATGTTTCTTTGGTTACCTGTGGTGCTTCCTTATGGATCCCGTCCTCTGTGTGCACCTGAGGGAGAGAAGTCAGACCTTACATAAGCATTCACCTTCACAGGTGGACTATTGGCTACACGTCCGGTGGCAGGTTGGCACATTGGCTATTTTCTGATCATGGAAAATCCGCAATAAGGTTTATGCTTCAGTTGCTCTGAGCTCTAGTGACTGTGACATACTAGCCAGGGAATACCCATGCTGCCTTGCATGCTCGTTCCGAACTGCACGGCAGCCTGGAGACCATGGCCGAAATTTTCGCATGAATTTGGGAACCAATCACACAACGGAGAGAGATGGCAAGACGATGCACAAACTTTTGGACAAACAAAACCTGAAATAGGTGGTCCCCAGACTAAATTAGCCTAAAAATTAAGTCTGGTGTTAGCCAGGCTAGTGACATACAGTAATAAGTATACAGTAAGTTAGTATACTGCAAGTATTGAAAACCTGCAGTATGCTGGGACAGAAATGAGCTGTGATGTGACATGATACTTACAGGAACTGCTTGGGAGACAGCCAACAGACAAGCCACTAGAATCAGTGCCCTCTTCATTTTTAAAGAATCTGCCAAGAGTAGACATATCCTTTATTAATTTGTCTTGTTTTCACTTTCATTACAATATTTACAGATATTTTATTTTATATGTGGTCCATCCAGTTGGTTTTCCAGTTCTTTGTATTTTAGATAGAAGATCTTTGCATGTCATTGAATGCAAATAAAAGATAAGATAAGTGTATTCTTACCATTAATCAGCTTGGTCCAAAATCATAAGTTGCTGTGCAGTACAGTCTATGTTTATGCACATATCTGTCAAGTCCTTTTATACACTTGAAAGTGCTCGTAACCAATCAAATTCTTCTTTCTTATCAGTCATCCCGTCTAGAAATGGGCCCCAACAGTTTGGTGAAGTTGTTTTGTTAAGCTCTTTGGTTAATATAATAAGCCAGCTGATGTAAACATGACCCCTTAAATGACTGTTGTGTGGGAAAACAAAATTAAAACGAAAAATACCACAGCCCTTTCACATTGAGCCTTCCATACATATTTCAGTGCGACAGTCAAGTAGCTGTGGTTTACCATGATGCAATATCCCATATTTCTCTGGTATCATAACATGTTTAGAGGTGATTAGCATTGCCCAAGCAGAGATCACAACACATTAAATACTACATCTTGGCCTGCACATGAATCTTTTTTTTATTGCTGAATTTGAATGTGTTATTGATATGATGTTGATCTTTATTTTTGCTGTCACAGGTGCCTCCCTAATCTCCACTGATTAAGAATTTGTATTCTGCTGGTTATAAAATATGTAGTAAATGTCCAAAATTAAAATGAAAGGCTATTTACAAGCATTGCCATAGAGCTTTCCATTAATTCCATTGTACATGAAGGTGCAATAGCCTCGATGTCCTGCACAACCTGATAAAGTGTATCTGGCTTTGAATTTTTACCCATATAGCTACAGAGCCCTTTCAGTTGCAGAGGTTTTGTATTGTACACCGTTGTCTTCAATTCCTGCCAGTTGATGAATTTGTCTATACTGTATGCTGAGGAACAGGACCTGTTTGCTGTTGTGATATTTTATTTGCAGTTGTCTTTTCTTGTTTTGCACTTTAGGGCCACCGTAAAAACAACAAGCAGTGATCATTTTCAAAGAGCCAGTTGGCTTACAAGGTAATGAACAAGATTTCATTTTGTGATTTCATGACTTTACGAAACCCAACTGAGAGTTTAGTAAGCTGTTTTTACTGAAGCTGTTGGCTGTAGTTGTTTGTTTGTTTTTAAATAAGAAGGCTCACCTCGAGATTGAGTGTGTGATGGCAGTTTCTCTATCACAGGTAAGTGCATGAACAAGTGGAATACTGTAATAACGTTTAAGGCTTTGATATCTGTTGCCATCTTTTAAGGGTTTTGAAAAGGATCATTCTGCTTTCCCACAAACACTCGATCAACATTTGTGTCATATCAGGTCTAGACAGTGGCATGGAGAGAACCTCACCAGTGTTCACCCACACCACGTGATCCCCTCCGCATTTCAACCACAGGCAATTAACTCAGGGAAACGAAAAACTCTGCCATGTTTCATTTAGGACTAATCTAATGGTGTTTACATTCTCTATTGGAAGATATAGTGGCTAATTGCAAGTGATTTTGATTGCGATCACCACAAAGTTTGAAACCTCAAACTAAAGGGTTTTCAAATGAAAATGTTATTCATGCTCTGGAACATATTTTATTTTGCAATTTTGCAATTTTAAACCCTCTCACCACATCAAAACATTGTTTCTTGCCATTAGATACGGAACATACTGCATTTTTGAATACTTTCTGTTTGGCAAACTTGCACATTCATCTGTGGTAGCCAACACCAATTAGTTTAAAAGCGTAATAAGAGAGACTTTTTTTGATTGGCTGACAAAAGAGACTCATCCTTTAAATGCTCATTTTAGAGTCTCCTGCCCAGTCCTGTAGCTGAAACATTTACACCTCAATCAGCGTGGAGTTTACTTGCCCTTTTCCGTAAGTTTTCATTCTCCAATGTTTTTTTTTTTACTTGTGGCATTATGTATTGTACTTCATACATGTTTTTGGAGATGACGATGATGATGATGGTGATGATGGTTTTTCACCAGTGCCATGATGAAGGCTTTGATATGGATGCTGAGTCTCATCAGTTTGAGCGTCCCTGCCCCAGTAAGTGCAAGAGCAACCTTTAGCTCAGAGTTCAGTTTAATGTTGTTAGTAGTACTGTATGTTATACTGCACTGTCCATACTGAATGTATTTAAAATGAAGTGCAGATGTGTAGCTCTAGAGGTTTATTTTAGCCGGCAGTCTTACAAAGAGCCCCTACTACTGTATCATTCCAGCTAGACCTTCAGAGTCCTTTACCACAAGCAGAGGAGCTCCATGCTCAAGTGAGTATTAAATTATAAGTTATTATGCAGAACTTATACATTCATAAATTACTGAATTATACTTTCATTTCTGAATAATTAAATTAAATAATAATTAAATTACTGTAAGCATTTAAAATTTATTATAAAATTTATTATACCACAACATTTAGACAAAAAATTCTTGCAACATTTTTTTTTCTTCAAATATCTTTTAGAGCTTGACATTTCCTGGACAACCTTTGGAGCAGCAATTAGGCCGACAACCAAGAAGAAATATTACCTCTAGCACATACACCTACCCGCTCTACCCGAGACTAGTCGACTTCTACTACACATATTCCCCTAGCACAGGGAGACCAGTGATCAACATCCTCCGGTCCTTCTCACCACGGACCTACATTCCGCTGGGTCTCACCCCACCGTACTACACCCAGTATCCATCCCTGCACGGAGGTATTCCCCCTAGCATTGTTTATCTGAGACGCCGCCAATGAGCAGGCAGGCTGTTTAGGAGCACAGTTTATTTATGTTGCGTGTACTGTAGCAAGCAAGATGTGGATAATGTTGGTAATGCAATGAGAACTCCTTTCTTGCATCACAGATATGTATTCAGCTTTATAATAAAATACATTGATAGATTTTTTGTATGTGATTTGATTAGATTAATAGGGGATGGAAGGGGGTGGGTCTCAGTAATTTGGAAAAGATTGGAAAGATTACTGTTACTAATGTGTAATACACAACTATTACAGTAGGTATTATAATATCATTTACTCTGCCTAGCTGAACACAGAAAAAAACTAAATCAATGTTTTTGAAAGACATCTAGCAAAAACAAATTAAAGGAACCCTATGTAAGAAATAAATGTAAATGAATCTTAAAATAGCCCTGACACATCACAAGACATTAAGGAATAATGATAATTTGAAATACTTTTATCACTGACATCAGTAATCCAGCCTGAATATTGCCATTACAATATATGAATTTGCAACCCTCATCTTGTGTTGACGTTGTCATTATGTGTTTACTATGTGTATATTATGTATTTTGGTCTGTTGCGCCACCCTCCACCTATCTGATTTGGCAACCTAGCTGGCAAAATCTTGTCTGGGAGAAGGATGAGAGGACACTATACTCTGTAGTATTTTGAATGTGATTGCAGTCCCAGTTTTTGTCCACAAACTTAAATACTGTTCCTTTAATGCTATTTGGGAGGCCTTGGCATGTAGGAGAACCCCTGAATGACAGTGTGCTCTCAAGAAGAGAAGAGGCCCTCATCTGGAGTTGTGGTCTGGTTCTCTAGTGCATCACAAAATATACAGGACAGGCAAAGCATGCCATTTTGATGGGGGAGGAGGGAGGGCTGGGAAGTCTTAGTCAGCCAGAGTGAATGCATACTGTACACTTTGACTAGATGGGAGCAGAAACCTCCTAGAAAGTACAGTATCCATTCAGGAAAGATTTTTCCCTCTCGGCCCAAGACATGTGCTAGTCCCCAGGACCACAAGGGTTACTGTCCACCAGGGTTAGTGTCAGAACAGGACTACCTTCTCAACTTACCGATTAGCCACTGTCAGAAAACAGTCTTAAGCACCAACACAGGCCACACAGCGTTGCCATTTCAACCAAACCCTGCTGTCCTGTCTCTGTGCCAAGCAAAAAAAAAAACATGCAATGAGTCCAAGCATGTGGTCTCAGACCAACTGGGTCTTGTATTAGAGAGAGTGCTCTGACCACCATCCTAAATATACCAGGCCGGCAGCTGTGGCGGGAGCACCACTGGGGGGTTAGAGCAGTGAGGTTTCCACCAAAGACACAGACACTGGTCTGTCCTCATGGAAACAGGACAACTGAGGACATAACTGAGATTGAAAGTCCCTGAGGGACAAGTAGGGCTTATCGGCAAGTCTGGTGTAATTAAATATATTAAACCACAAAAAATACATTTGGATGATATTTCTGTGTACTACAGCTTATAAATAGTGTTGTTGGTCTGAATAAGCAGAAATGCCCTTTAGTCGTATTCAGTATACAGGCTATTAGTTTGAATAAGTAGAGATGTACGGTATGATATGTACTGTATGTGCTCAGTTGGACAGGACAGATGAGCTGAGATGTGAGGCTCATGTGTCCTTGTACTAAGACATACAGTAGGCTACTTTATTAAACTCCAATTGAAGAATCATGTCTCAGGCTTACATGGATCTCATGCCAGCGTAACAACTAACTGTGTTATTACTGTGGCCACTGCTAAACTGAGATGTTTAGTCTGTGAACAGTATACAGGGAGTCAGGAGTCAGGAGAATTCAGTTTGAGATAGTTATTTGAATGCTGGGTTGTGAGACTTGTCTGATTTGGCATAGATCACCCCTTCAGGGTCAGTGGGCATTGGGATCTAACAATCTAACAGTCTTCACTTCAACAGACAACAGAAAGTCAGGTGATCAGTGAAGCACACACAGCCTCTCAGATCATTAACATTAGAGGCATCGTCATGAAACTTGTTAAGATTCCGCAATGGCTGACTCCTCACGGACAAGCCTGCATCCAAGTGGATGATACTGTACACCAAGGCCTTTCTAAGAAATTATGGGTATATTATGCTTGCATAATCCATGTTTTTTGGTTGTTGCTGTTGTTGCCTGCCCAAGTTCAATTCTATGAGTAGCCATGAGTAGTACTATGAGTATACTATGAGTATACTATGAGTAGTTAGTTGGCTTCTAAAATGTGCGTGACATTTTTAGGATTAAAATTCAAGTGAATGCAATCTTCCATTTAAGACGCTTTTTTTAAAGGCAACATTAGTTACGAACATTTATTTTAAAATGCAAAAATGAATGTAGCATTTAAACAATTAAACTTATTTATTGAAAATATCTATAAACCCAAAGAGATTAACCTTTGTATGGAGGGATTATTGTTTTTTTTGCATTTATTGTTCATTTGTAGGCTATTTTTATCTATGCAGGTTTATATTCTTGTGCTTCGCAAAATACCCCAGTGTTAAAGAAAATGATGATGGTTTTGCATTCATGTAATGTTCAGGGTAATGAAATGATGAAACACTTGATAGGAATGATATAATTACTGTTAAGTATGAGATTATTGCCAGACAAAAGTAATTTTCCTCAGACCTCATTGAAGGGTAGGGTTTTGGCAATGTGACCCAAACCTTCAGTAGATGTGCCTCAACTGGAATGCCTGACATCATCAGCACACACCTCTTTCTATTGAAACCTTCTAACTCATTATCTTGGCTGGCGATGGATCAGCCCACAACCACAAACCATGTCAGCCATGAGCTTCAAAACAAACCCGGTCTGTTTTCTATGGCATAGCCAGGTGGGGGCAACAGACTACGTGGAAACTCGTTACCGTCATAGTAACCACGATTAATAACCCTAGATTAATTGCACTTTTTGTAAATCACCTGACAATCTGTTTCTATGAATTGTGATATTTAGCCATAATACTGTACATGCAAAAGTAATAGTTTCTTTCAATTTATAAATTTAGGCCTATGTATATTTAAAATAATATAAAAGATTTATACCAATGATTCTAGAACACTCTAGAATCTTTTGTTATACTGTACAGTATGTGACTCACATTAACATTATTGTTTTCATTAATGTCTTCAAAGAGTACTCACATGTTGTCCTCTTGGTTGAGTGCATGCCTTTTCCATCATGGCCTTCACACTTGTGTTGCAACAACAACAGCATATTGCTAGACTGTGGATCTACAGGGGAAGGACTGGGAGCCGCTATGTGTGTGCCCCAAAAGAGTTCCCTCAAAGAGCATAAAAACATGCACTCACTGTAGAGAGCACAGACCTCCGCCAAGGCAATATAGAGTAGAGTCACTGACCCAATACAAATTCCAGACAATGTTCTGGATCACCACCTAAATCATCTGTTAATTATCTGTCCTAATACCCACATTGTCTGAAGATTTCACCCAAATCCGTGCAGTACTTTTTGAGAGATCTTGCACACAGACACACAAACAGACAGGCAAACAGGCAGACAGACGTCGGCAAAAACATCCTCCTTGGCGAAGGTAAATATGTAATTTTCTGTTGTTTATTGTAACCAAACGACCAACAAACCAGAGATTTGGTCGGGTAAGTGTGCCCCAAGATGATGCCTTTCATGCCCAGATGTCAAGTTTGCCTCTCTCTCACCCTTAGAATTGACCACAGCAGCTTCTGAGGATTTGCCTCTGGTGAAAGGATAACATTATTCACAGCAAAACTTCACCCTCTCAAACAGCTCTCCAATAAAGAGCCACACAACTCAAAAACTCATATTACAATTGACAGTACATAGTGCAGCAGCACAAGATGAGGATGCTAACAGTAATTTCTAAGATTTTTCATTTCATACCAAAACATAGGCTACTTAATTACAGGCTAAACAAATCATGAAATGTTCATTCTTTGTGTTCTTCCTCTTGTTTTTGTTACTCTGGTACCTCAGTGAAGAAATGACATTTGTTTCTATCTAATGTAAAAAATAACAGATCTTTTAGAACTACAGCACTGTGTTTGTTGTCACTACACAATGTGCCAAAAGTAGGAAATCTATTGTATAAATGAACCCCTCCTTAGGGTGCCAGATTGCATCTCTTTCACACGACAGTCTATGTTTTTGTTGTTTTATAATTTATGGATGCATTTCCCAACATGCACAACAAAAAAAAGGAGGTTCCCAGGAAAAATTAGCCAAGTTGGCTTAAAGCAGGATGTGGTATACCCAAAAACAACATGTGGATGGCACACTCTACTTACAGTACATGAAGTGGGAAAATTCCCAAGGTCGTTTAGAGACCCAGCCCTGTTGTTACTCATCACCTCCTAATGCTGTATATTAACCGGGCCTCTCGCAAGAGGATCCTCAGTTGGTGAAGGATTTTGATAGCCTTTAATACCCTAGCACATCCAAGACAGAAGCGAGGGTAACCCAAAGCAGGTAACTCAAAATCTATACTTAAACCTTGTGACCTGTTTACACATACATATAGATCAAACTTGCATTGTTCTCTTAATAAGAAAATAAGCTGATTATCTGAATCTGCATTCGTCGTCTGTTATGTTGGTGTGAAAGTTTGTTCATTTTTTTTTCTTCTTGCTCAGGAATCAGACAACACCAGAAAGTGAATCAATGGCGATTTTAAGGACAATTCTCTTTATGACGCTTACAACAGCAGCACTGGCAAGACCGGTAAGATTCATTCATTGCACATCTTTGGACTTCATAATAGTTGCCATGTGTTGTTCTCAAAAAAGGCAGGATTTTGCATTCATGTGTTCTTGCCATAACATAAGAGGGTCCTTCCAGTGCAACTCAGATATGAAAACTGGATTAGTATCACTGTAGTGTGACTGTAGTGTTAAATGTAATGGGTAAATAAATCAATCTGTGTAACTTTTTTCACAGTTTGGCTGGCGTAGACAAGAATCCACTGAGTCAGATGAATCTGAAGAGACTTACCCGAGCAATTGGCAGTATGGCCGATACAACCCCCGATACGACACATTTGGGGAGGACAGCCGAGTGAGGTTAAGCATGGAATCTAGTAGTTTGGACAACAGTGTGGAGTCTACTTCAAATTTTGCTTCAAGTTCTGATTCAAATTCTGATTCAGATTCTGATTCAGATTCAGATTCAGATTCAGATTCAGATTCAGATTCTGATTCAGATTCCTCAGAGGAGATCACAGTGAAACCCACTAAACCACTACCCACTACAAAAGGCGTAACTACGGAAGCAGCAGCAACTACCACCGTGGGTACTACGGATGCAACAACCACCACCGTGGTTACTACGGATGCAACAACTACCACCGTGGGTACTACGGATGCAACAACCAAGGAGGTCATAGTGAAGTCCACAAGAGCACCACCACCCCCCACAGGAATTGTAACCGTGGAAACAACTCCAAGCACAGATAGGCCTAAACCCACAGACTGTGTCACTGTGGACATCACTAACCCTACAACAACAAATGGCAGAGGGGACAATTAAGTTACAGAGGACATGTGATTCCTTTCCTCCTTTCCAAACGACACGCAGGTGATTCCTTTCGAAGCTGCATTTTGTAGCATCTAAAGTCTAGTTCTAAATGCTTTATGATCACAGTGAATTATTTATTTATTATGCACTCTTTTATAGAAATTCACTCTATTTATATGTCTAGCCTACTTGATTTATTTGTATCTGTAAAAGCGGTAAACTTCCAATCAATAAATTGATTTTATGACGCAGAGTTTTTGTTTGTTTGTGTGTGTGTGTGTCATGAGCTCAATTACTCCTCCCTTTGGGTGTGCCATCCTGAGGTATGGAGATCATCTCCAACTCCTGCCAGATTTAGATTTAGTCCAAATATAACATCCCTAGTGTTTGCTTTCTAAGATAATGATTAGAAATACAGCTTTGCTTAATCTGGTGTGTCATGATTATAATATTATATAGATTAGAACTGCACTCTTCATAGGTCTTTCAAAAATGATAGTCTCGGAAAAAGCTAAGCTGAGCTTTGTGAACAGAAAGTGCCTTCATTTTATAAAACATAAAACAACAAAGTTTGATTTTAGAGGGATGTCATTGTTAATGGTTTAGCTGAATACCTGCCACAGTAATGTCCATCAAACATGAAATGTCCCTGAATCCTCTGAACAGAAGGAGGCAGTATTGAGGCAATTTCTCACAGATAGCCTAACACAGATTGGAACATGCAGCTTGGCCTTGGCAAAATATTGATATCCCTTCAAAACTATAGTAAATGTTGATTGGACTGAACTGTATTAAACGTATTCAAAGATTATCAGTAACCTACTGGAAGTGTACACAGCAAATCGCCCAGTGTATATTTTACACCGGTAGAGTTTATTTGTGTCCAAATGGACACAAATGGACACAAATAAACTCTACCGGTGTAAAATTTACACTGGCCGATTTGCTGTGTATGACACAAGGGCTCATATCAACTTCCTTTTTTTGTCTTACCCACATGGATTGTGATCTTTTCATACGCCTTCAAAATGTGCCCAGCAGTGGCAAACACACACTGGTTTCTGAGATGAGGCTAATTACAGTCTTTGTTATTCCACGACTCCATCAGACGTCCTAGTTTAGCTTAAACACGTCCTGATGCTCATGATTTAGTGAACAATAAGGACTCAGTGTTGAATGGGATAGGGCTGAGCGTGCTGACTCTGTGGAATGCCTGCATTCCTATGTGTCTTGAGCCCTGTTTACACGTTTCTAGATCTTTTTGTAAACACATCTTTTTTCGTGAGTTTATGTTTTTAATTGCATTTACACGTATCCACAGAATCCAGTGTTTTGAACTATCTTTACTTTAGAAGGTGTTTTTTATGTACAGTATATATCCGTTTGAGGTGGCTAAAACTATCTATTTCATAGGTGAAATACTCAGGCCAATGATAGTGTGAGTATCATGCATTAATATTATAAACCATCTTTTGTTAATACCACAGAACTTAGCTGTTTTATCTGCAAATAATAATTTCAAATATATGGGGGGGGGGGCACTGAACCCAGCTGAACCCAGGATACTGCTGAACCCAGGATAAGCAACAAGCTTTGCAACAAGTTATTGAAAAAGAGCATTCTTTATTAATAAATTTAGATACATTAATACAATTATACATAGTTGTAAAAATATATATTAACGTAAACATATGGTAAATGTGCAATGAACAACAATGCCTGTGCTTCTGGGAGACACCATGGTCATTTTATTGCTCTTTACAAATGCTGCAAGTACTGTAAAGACCTTCAGAGGGCCACAATGTCTTTGAATGTTCCCTACTCTTCCCCAGCCTTCAGTCGAGTTTCTCAGTTCTCTGTCCGACGTTCTCGCTGCCAATTTATCGCCATCGGTGGCAGTGCAAGGGGACACTGGTGGTTGTTTGTATGTTTATGTTTTTGTTTATTTGGCAGTGATGACAAGGATGGGGGCTTCGCTGGTGGGCTCCGGGCCCTGCTCTTCCGAGGACGAGTTGCTCTCGTCGCTGTCCTCGCTCTCGTCGCTGTCGGCGGCACCGGGCGTGGCGGTGGCCGCGTTCTCCTCGCTGCTCTGGCTACTCTCGGATTCGTCCTCCTCCTGGCTGGCGCTGGCGCTCTCGCTCTCGCTGGTGCCGTCGCTGTCCGCGCTTCCGGCGCTCGCCCCCTCGGCTGCCGCCGCGGCCGCCTCCTCCTCGCTCTGGCTCTGGCTCTGGCTGTCGCTCTGAGACGCCGGACCCTCGCCGGCGGCGGAGGCGCTGCTCTCCACGCCGGCCTCGTCGGCGGCGCCCAAAGCCTGCTTGGGGGTACCAGCCTCCTCCTGGGCTCCGCTGGAGGTGTCCAGGCCCTGGCTGTCCACCTCGGGGGTGCTGGTGTCCTCCTCCAGGATCTCGTCGTGCACCTGGAGGGCCTTTGGCCGAGACAGAGCAGTGGGTTTACTAGCGGCACTGAGCTTACTTACGGGCAGCAGTGAGGCAGACGAGGTGGGCGAGCGGGTGCCATGCAAAGGGAGCAGGACGGTGTATACCTTGTAAACCTTCAGGGTCTTCTCGACGTCGTTGGCGGCGCCGTCGTCGAAGGTCGCCCCGGACTTCTTGCTCACCAGGTTCAGTCCCATCTTGTCGTCGCCGCCGTAGGTCTTGTAAGGCGAGGGCTCCTTCTCCACGACGTTGCTCTGCTCGTACATGATGGACTTCTTGTAGTCGCTGTAGCCCATGCTGTCTCCCCTGCCGCTGTCGGTGTAGACGGGGAATGTGGGCACCACGATAGACACAGGAATGGCGGTGGTGGCGGCGGTCGGCGCCTCTCCAGACTCCGTACTTTCACTAATGCTCTCCTCAGTTTCCTGCAAAACATAAAGCGCTTTTAGTCCCGAGAGGTTCTCTATCATTACCGCATTCACACCCGCATCCTCCGTAAATCCTGCTGCCCTCAGCTAGAAGCCAAGCAAGGCTATGTATATCTCAGCTCTAAAAGTAATCTCCAGGCATGTTTTCACCATAATCCTGTGCATGGTGCAAACTTCCATGTTGAAAGTGGCAATTCACTTTTAGACTCAGACAGTATGTAAAAAGAGTAAAAAAAAAAAAAGACTTTTTGGAGAGTCAAGGTTTTTTTTCAGAGGGTTTGACATCCCTTCAGCTTTAATGCAGTATCTCTTCATTGTGATTCACAGCACAGCCATGGCAGGCCTGTTTCTCCTGCATTTGCATGTACTTGCATATTTCTTTGACTAAGTTCATTCCCACAGTGTCATGCATCAGTCTCAGTCTCAAAACCAGTTCAAACCAGAACACGGTGCGAGATGAATGACATGACTGACTTCTCTGGGACTGGGTTAGATTTCCCATCCCTGTTCTCTGTATGGCTGCAGTCTCATGTACTGTATTTAGCCCTGTTGATGATTCAAGCCATATGTGTGTGTGTGTATGTGTGTGTGTGTGTGTGTGTGTGTGTGTGTGTGTGTGTATGTGTGTGTGTGTGTGTGTGTGT
>JASCQY010000078.1:11288295-11298453 GCA_030264315.1 Sardinella tawilis | reverse complement strand
CAGCTCCTGTTCCTCAGGCCCCCCCCCCCTCCCATCCCCTCCCCTCCCCTCCCCACTGACTCATTGTGCTGGTCAGTTGTCCAGGTCAGAGTGGGGCAGCAGCGCTTCTACTGGAACTGAGGTAATGAAGGTAATTTAGCAGTTAAAAGCAGCAGTACTTAGTTCTGTAAATAGAGCCCCCATAAAGCATTGCAGTAGAATAGCCCCATATAACAAGTTCTGGACACGGGTGAGAGAGGGACAAATACGCCAATAAAACATAAGCTCTAAGTACGTGGACAAATACAACGGCTTTTATTGTCAGTCAACACATCGAGACAGAGGGACAGACAGACAGGCAGACAGGCACACGCACGCACAAACATATACAGGCATGAAACACACACACACTCACACACACACGCTCACAACAAAACATTATTACTCATAAGGGAGAGGACAGATCCTCTAACTAGACACTAATTATGAACATGCATGATTCACTCTGACTAAAAAAAAGGGATCCTGCTATTTGCATTAATCACGGGTCACAAATAGTAACACTCAAAGGGGCAAGTTCACGAGGTACATTATCAGAGTGCAAGACGTGTATCACTCTGTCTCCAGAGGCGATATGGATGTAGGGACTGTCACAATCAAATACATCTGGTCATGACCCAGCATCTCTACCCCTGCTATGCTTACTCATGCCCATTCATCCGCCTTACTGTAACCTGACAAACAAAACGCAGCCAAAGGCACATTCCCGCCTTGTCAACAGACCACAATGCAGCACTCAAACACACTCATAACACAGTTAACATTGAATGGCACCCAAGCGATTGCAGACTCAATGCTGCAAAGATATAGAGGTTAACCAGCCATCTTATCCAGTCATAAGTATGCAGGGGCGGCCTTGAAGCACAAACCAAACCGAGGGTCAAAGCGGAACACTGACAGCTTGAAATCCTTCTTTGGGAGAGAAAACTGAATCCTTTGAAGCTTTTTGAAAGAGTTTTTGGTAACACTTTTCATAAAAGTGACATGAGCCTGTCCTAAACATGATATGACATGTATCATGGACATGTATGACATGTGACTGTTTGACTAGGTACACTTTGTAATATCTGACTCCCAAACAGTGTCAAATTTACCTTTAAAAAGGAATGACACTTAATGATAACAGACATAAGTGTCATTCCAAGTTCGTGTTCAATTTTTATGACAGTCTCATGTTACTCTGATATTGAATACCTCAAGGAAAGTGTAACCGATTCATTGTGCGCTTGTTCCACTTTTTGGTTTTGGTCATGCATAAAATAGAAACATTTTTCTCTGAAGCATTATAAGGTTATGAATGAAGTTAGGCTATTTGGATTAAGTGTTTAAAGTCAAACACCAAGCAGGTTAGGAAGTATTAAAGACAAGAAAAGCACTTTTTGTATTCAACTGCTTACAGGGAAATGTTCTGCTGAAAACGTAATTTTGAACCGTCCTGATAGTTAATAATGTAAGGAAGATGTAAGCCTCCAAATGTGTTTAACAGCAACTTGTCAACTTTTCTACGTCGCATCACAAAGTCTATCCTAGCAACTTGGGCAGCAGAAGATTGCGCTGCTGAAACAACAGTCAAGCTTCTGACCTAAGAACACCAACAGTGTGTTAAACACCACCTTTATTTATCCAAGGCCCCTCACTGTTGTTTCTAAAAATTGTAGAGTCACTGCAGTAAATAAAAATATGACATTATCTTCTGCTGTTTCTGAACCTCCTGAAGAGAGACGCCACAGACAAACCCATCCCAGTCATCTGGTCCAGTGATGTGGCTAACCGTGTGATTAGTGGCGAGCTCAGCAGATGGTTGCTCAGCATCCCAGCAAGGCACTGGTGGGTCTCCATCATGCCTCTTGCTGTACTGTATGTGCAACAAGACAGGTTATAGCTTACAGTCGGCCATATATCTACGGTCTGGGAGACAGCGGTGGTAGTGGAAGTCGGTTGATACTGGCGGAGGCTGGTGGGGAGATGAAAAGGTTTGGTCATCAACTTTATGTTATGTGTTCGTGTAATGCCTATAAATCAGGTCTCCCAGAATGACATGGAGAGAGAGAATAAGATTTAAAGCTTTAATTCATAGAGAATTTTAAAAAGTAGTTGGGTTGAGAAAAGTGGATGAACGTTGCATTCATTAGGCCTGTGGTCAAGGGTGCTGCCAGGGAATGGGATGGGGTGCAGGTTAGGATGATTTTAAGTGACTGGCACTGACAGGGGGCCCCGAAAGAACATTTTAATATTATAATATTATATCTATGTTTAGGGGGCTCAAAATTACTAGCACTGCCTCTGCCTGTGGTTTACTGCAGAGCACTAGGCTACACACAGATCAGCTGTGCTATGTACTGTGCTGTATGTGCACAATGCAATCCCTGGGCATACTGCACGGCAGTGTCTTCCTCTTTGGACTTGTGCTAAAGCCTCCAGTTCCTACATAGTTTACATTTGTACAGTAGCCTCCATGTATCACATCATGACACCAATGTTGAGGCCAGTCACCTGTTCAACTTTCTTCATGGTATTGCAGATGATTGTATTTGAAATGGTGTCAGTTATATGGTATTAACAAAATCTCTCAACAGGGTGCCATTGTCTAGAGTGTTAAAATTAAGGGCAGACTCAAATAATCTGGCCAGTCTTCAAGTGTTGTGCCAATGCATGCGGGCAGAACGAATGCCAACATTAAGTCAACAACTATCATTAAAAACAAACTCATTAACTGTGCCGGCACAAAACAAAAAATGAAGAATAACAAGTGTGCGGTGGCACTTAAGTGAAATCAAGTCATCTGACGGCACAATATTGAGCTCATTGTGAAGGCACTGAATAAGGAGAATAACATGGCTGACAGGCAAGCAGCCATTCTTAGACAGCTTAGCATATGGCCACTTAGGTTGAGATTGTAAAGCCTCGCTGAAATTCAAAATAAGACCCTTGGAAAAATCCCATTGGTGCTCCTTGTTTTCCATCCTAAAGAGGGAAACTCGCTCTGTGCTGGGCACAGAGTAGTGGGTGTGATATCCAAGGGTATTTCAATATTATTTTAACAAGCTCGCTGTTAAATGCGCCTATAAACTAACTTTGACCATTTTTTAAGCAGGGAAGAGACTCAGCAATTTTATGGTTGCACTAAAAAAAAAAAATACAGGGCTTGACAGTGGGACAAATACATTGGTGTTCTTATGTAATGCTGTTTTTTTTTCCACTAGCTTCTGTAATGCTGCAGCTAAGCTAACCTGACCCTGATACAAGAACAGAATGCTGAAAGAAAAGAATAGAACTACAACACTGATTAGCCTACTACAGTCCATGGGTTTACTAAGCAGGTGTGCAATTTGACTGCTATTGATGTGGCATCATCCCCAGTGGCGTGAATTGTGTGTCGACAGTTCATTGACTTCATACTCCAGATCAAATAGACCATAACTGTGGAGTAATGGCTGTCGTAATGTCATTTCTAAAACAATATTATTCTAGAATTCTTATTTCCATGGGCAAAAAAGGACATAAATTGTACATGTGGACACAAAATAATAAAAGATGTCATTGCGTAGAAAAAGCAGAAATTTATGAACTGAAATGAGACAATTTAGACACCGAAATCCCAGGGATACATTTTAGATTTATGCCTGTACAAACCCACCTCGGTTTGTGGAGCACAACCACGGCTAAGATGCTAGCCTGCTGATTATAAGGTGATGCTGGCACTGTGCTGTGTCCTCTGCACCTCCAGGGTGCATGAACTAGGAGCATGTGATGTTTACTTTCTGACGAAGTCTAGACATCTGAGCTGCAGTATATGTTTGTGTGTATGTTTGTGTGTGTGTGTGTGTGTGTGTGTGTGTGTGTGTGCATACAGTATGTGTGTGCATATGTGTGTGTGTGTGTGTGTGTGTGTGTGTTTGTGTGTGTGTGTGTGTGTGTGTGTGTGTGCATATGTGTGTGTGTGTGTGTGTGTGTCGCTCCATTTCCTCCTTTCCATCCAGACAATAAACTGTAAAATCTGTTATGATTACAAACGAGCCTCCCAAACCCAACCCCTCTCACCCATAAGCCTGTCTGAGCAGCTAGACAGGCAAGGCTGTCAGACAGGCACTCAGAAGCAGACGAAAGGGGCACATAAAGGGACAGTTTCAAAGAGGATCTTGGCTCAGAGGCGGACATGGATGTGCAACAGAACAGAAGAGGAGAACAAGGCGAGACACGTCTCTGCAGTTGTACACAAATATGACCCCTAATAGCAGAGGTGTGATGGGGATTTTCTTCTGTGGGGGTACGTGATATCATGTTGTAAGTGAATAAAAAGAGAGAAAAAGCCTACAGTTAAATATAAATGATCTATTCCAAGAAGTGGGGGGACTTTGTGCCCTTGTGTCCAACGCCCACTACACCCCTGTCCCTGGCCCCCACTACACCCCACTACACCCCTGTCCGATTGTCATTTGGTGCATGAAGGCGTTCAACACCAGACACTCTCAGGCTCGTTATTCACTATAGCACTGTGGGTTTTACATCTAAGGGAATATTCAAAACAGACTGATTATCTTCACATGGAAATGAGTTGCGTGTGTGTGTGTGTGTGTGAAACAGTTGTCACACAAAGTCTTGTATCCTCAACAGCATAGGGGGTGGGGGTGGGGGGCATTGGATTCAATACAAGATGCTGGTGAGGTGAGAATGAGGGAGTTTTGACAAAGCTAACAGTGCATTTTTAATGTGAATTTCCCAATAGATAAAACTAGCTATTAACTTGCCGGCCACACACCACAAAATCTTGTGTTCCCTAGCAAAGTAAAAAAGCCCACACACCATCTCAGGTTCAGTTTCAAGTCTCAGTTCAAGGTGTCCAGCTTTTTGACATGGTCTAAATTAATCATGCACTTCCTGTGCATTTTCTGCCTCAACCTCGAAACTGGTGTCGTAGAAAATCTGCAGTACTGGAGGGGAAGCTTATGCCTTCGGTTCCCACTGAAGGGAAATTCCATCCTTGTGGTGTTATCAGCTATTCCCTGATTCTGGGAATGGCAGGGAAAAGCAGGAGGAGGCGTATACCAGGAATGATGCCGGAGTGAACGCCGCTGACCAAGCTTTATGTAAACATGTGCCGCTCCAGCACTGGAAGGGCCACCATTTATACGACCACCACAGCAGGGGCATGCATAGGGAAATAAAAATGTAAAAAGAGGAAAATCCATGTTGTCATTTTAACGCGACAATTAAAATTTGTGTTCACAAAATAAAGATTACCACAATGGGCTATGTTTTATAAATATTTCAATTCGACTCGGGTCCCCCTCATAAAATGAGCGAACAAAAATCATTATGATGAATGTGGCTCATATCAAGGCAGCAAAAGGCATAAAAATCTCAATTAGGGCAAACTGTTAAAAGCAGAACAGGATGATGGATGGAAACCTAGAATAATGTTCTGGCAGCCCAGATAGGGGCAGAAGAGGGAAACCAGCACAGAATTCCCCATTAGTGGGCACGGGCTAGCCTTCATATGATAGTCTGGGGTGCCAGTGGGCACGGGCTAGCCTTCATGATAGTCTGGGGTGCCAGTGGGCACAGGCTAGCCTTCATATGATAGTCTAGGGGTGCCAGTGGGCACGGGCTAGCCTTCATATGATAGTCTGGGGTGCCAGTGGGCACAGGCTAGCCTTCATATGATAGTCTGGGGTGCCAGTGGGCACAGGCTAGCCTTCATATGATAGTCTGGGGTGACAGTGGGCACGGGCTAGCCTTCATGATAGTCTGGGGTGCCAGTGGGCACGGGCTAGCCTTCATATGATAGTCTGGGGTGCCAGTGGGCACAGGCTAGCCTTCATGATAGTCTGGGGTGCCAGTGGTCACCGGCTAGCCTTCATGTGATAGTCTAGGCTGCCAGTGGTCACCGGCTAGCCTCATGATAGTCTAGGGTGCCAGTGGGCACCGGCTAGCCTCATGATAGTCTAGGGTGCCAGTGGTCACCGGCTAGCCTCATGATAGTCTGGGGTGCCAGTGGGCACGGGCTAGCTTTCATGTGATAGTCTAGGGTGCCAGTGGTCACGGGCTAGCCGTCATGTGATAGTCTAGGGTGCCACTGGGCACGGGCTTGCCTTCATATGATAGTCTAGGGTGCCACTGGGCACGGGCTAGCCTTCATGTGATAGTCTAGGGTGCCACCGGGCACGGGCTAGCCTTCATATGATAGTCTAGGGTGCCAGTGGGCACGGGCTAGCCATATGATAGTCTGGGGTGCCAGTGGGCACGGGCTAGCCTTCATATGATAGTCTGGGGTGCCGTGGGCACGGGCTAGCCTTCATATGATAGTCTAGGGTGCCAGTGGAAGAAATGAGGAGCCCCCAAGGCTATGGAATATCTTGGTGACATGGGTTCAAAACACACAGTATGCTGTACATGGAATCTATATTCTGAAATTGGTGATTTTGTTTAGTTTAAACAACAGAAAGCACTTCTTCTGACTTCTGCGGTCTCCAGATAAGCCTTAAAGGAATTCTCCAGAGTGAATCAAATCGAAACCCTGTTGTCTGAGGCTGCCGAGTGCAGTCGATAGGTATCAGAACTACTGTACATCTGTAGGTACAGTACAATTTTCGAGAACTAGCCGCTACCGCTAACTGATTAGGTCATGTGAAAACAAAACCGTAGTGAAAAAGACATGCCCCAATTTGTTAGCAGTAGCGGCTAGTTCTCGAATTCGGTCTACGTTGTACCTACTGATGTAGTTCTGATACCTACTGTATCGACAGCACTCGGCAGACTCAGACAACAGGGCTTCAGTTTGCTTCACTCCAGAGAACTGCTTTAAGTATAATACACATCAGTATCCGTGTAATGCTGCTCACACAGAGACCAAGTTCTCCGTCATGCAGGCCCAGAGGCCACATGGTATATAGCAGATTGCAAAAGAGAACAGGACAACATGCTGCTCAGGGACCTAAGAATTTAGTGACAAGTCAGTAACTTATTCTCAAGTGCAAGAGGGAATACAGGTGAATAGTAAATATGGAATATCAGAAGCATAATGTCTCTCATGTTATATTTCTTCTTTCTTTCTGTTTGTCTTTCTTTCTTTTTCTTCCTCTCTTTCTTTGGTAACACTTTATTTGAAGGAGTCTACAGAAGAGTGACATGAGCCTGTTATAAACATGATATGACACGTATCAGGGGCACTAATGACACTTAATCTTTTATCTGTACTTGGATACGATGGCCAGTGCAATAACATGGATACGAGGCTCATGTGGTGCCTGAGAGCTTATGGTAATATGACTGCCCTTCGCACACCAAACAGCTTTACTCATCAATAAGCCATTACTTGTTTTTTTTCTTGTGAAGATATTGTCTCCACGTGTGAAGCTTCAGCTATAGAGGATTTCAAGAAGTCTTGAAATTCTCATGAAGTCCTTTTGACGTGAGGGTGGTCTATGAATCAGGCTTGTCTAAAGGTCTGATCATTTCAGCAGTTTTATGCTTCATGTTTTCCCAACTTCCCCTCCACCTACGCTTCCCTGTGTGTGTGTGTGTGTGTGTGTGTGTGTGTCTGTGTGTGTGTGTGTGTGTGTGTGTGTGTGAGTGTGCACATGTATGTGTGTGTCTGTGTGTGTGATGAAATCAGCTATTATTAGCACAATGTAGTTTCTCTCTCCATAAAATAAGACGCTCAACTCCAGACTCTAGGCTTGCCACACAAATAAAGTTTGTTGTTTGTTCATTTGAGTCCTTGTTCATTACACGTCAGATAAGAAATAACAGTAATCAGAACTGCCAGCTTCAAAGAAGTATCTAAATATTATGTAGGCCTACATGTGTACAAATTATCCTTCTATTGTTCTATATTGTTTTGCCTGGGTGAATCTAGCTGATCTTTGCTATCACTGGTATGATTTTGACTAAATGGCCCACATACTGTAGCTCAACTTCTTTATTTTTACATACAGTAACTGTGTGTCTACCATTGCCTTTGTGCCTCCCCCAGTCATTAGTTTTAGTTTCCTGTTGTCGCTTAAAATAGATGAGATGTTTTGTCTGAGGCAAACACACCATGACTAAATAAATAAATAAATAAATAAATCAAGATGGCTTCAAAGGAGCCTTGCTCCCATTGCCCTTGCACCAGTGGCTTTGAGTGCCTTGTCTCCCAAAAGGTCACCCATGTGACGTCTGACCGCTGGGTTCACTTATTCTTTCCATGTCGCACATTACAACATTTTTAACAGGGAAACCGCGAGCACTTCCTGTGGCCCCCCTCTGCCGCGCACGCCGAGCATCAGTCTGTGTGCACCACGAACGTAACATACAGTACCACCACCGCACGATGCATGTTCATCCGGACGAGCAACACGCTTTGTGTGCTGTCATCTCTGCGCCAATAATTATTTTTAGACATTTTTCATGTCTTTATAATAATATTTTCTGTTATTGAGAGGCGGTCTGATGGGAAACACATGAGGAAAAAGGGATAAAACTGACAGTTGTGGGACTATCATCTTTTTTCAGGCATCCAAGAACAGATGTCAACAAACTCCTCAGAGTTGCCACCACAGGTCTTTTATGGCCTCCAACACAAGCTTGCCATGTCCCAGGGTAAACCTCACGCCTGTTATAGCCCTGCAAGGATGTCGTGCACATCGCATGCCATGACAGAGGATAGGACAGAGATCATTCCACTTGGAAAACACGCAAAGGAACAGCAACCACAGGCATGAAAACAAGTCGGTGGACACATCTTGTTAGCATGTGAGCATCTGAGGTAGACTAAAACAGGTGCTCCTGCAACACAACAAACACTGTAACGCCCGCTCTAATTGGACTTAGGACAACATGATGGTCCGACCTAAAGGGTGGTTGCACTTGCACGGTTCAATGAAGGAAAGCGTAACTGGCACCTGTTGCAAGTCAGAGTGCCTGCCTTGGTGAAGGATTTGAAAATTGCATAACCGTCTTAGCTGGCTCCTATTACCCTCTTGATCCGATGAATTGCTGGACGAGGACCAAGCTCTAATTCTGCATGAGATGGCATTCCTGCCCCATCAAAATAGGCCACACGATTGATACTGACCTAACTCTGAATGCTTGCCTTTTTCGTGAGCATGTTTTCCCCCACTTTTATGTTCACATAAATATGTTATTTATGACTATATACTGTGTGTACAATTTACTTGTATACTGTGTGTATAATTTACTTACTGACACTGACACATTGGGCATACATTAGTTCTGGCAGACCAAGGAGTCAAACTAGTTCACGGCGTTAGTCAATCAGCTGACTACCCTCTGCTTCCTTATTGGCTGAGACTAGGTCCCCTCACTAGGCTCTGCTTTTTACTGTAAGCTGTTCTAACATGGCTGTTCTCACCTCGTCTCTCCGTTTGCAAGCCACTCTGCTACCCACCTCCACCCCCAACTTCACTGTCTTACATGGAATCAATGCCTCTTGTCACTGATGCTCACTCTGTTCTGCATTCCCTGTGGATGGGGTCTTATTTGCTGCTCTCCCTGCATGTCTGCACACGGAAGGGCAGGGACATCCCAGAACAGAGCCCTACCGCCAAAGCTATCTTATTGTAAATATCATGTAATAAAATGATTTATTTTGACTAAAGTAGTCCTGACTGAAATATTATATTTTGCTGTAGTATGCGTTAGATCTTCTACATCCTATACATCTACATCTGCCATAGGCGGCTGTGCTCTGATTCTTACATCACAGTTCTAGAATCGGGTGGAAAGCCCAGCATGTGAGGAAATGCAGTACCACTCTCCCATCTAAAAGTAACATACTACGCAAGGCTTTGTGTGTGGGCCTTGCATGTCATCAAATTACCAGTGTGGTTGGTTGGGGAGCCTATGATCAAACCCAGGTGAGGGTGTGAGAGCTTGCCTTCCTTTTACAGTAAATACTGGCAGACGGGTGATCAGCTACAAAAACAAGAGCGGAGAGTCGTCTGACCTCTGGTGCTGCTAAAACAAGGAGTCGTGTCCCACCCTTACTGCTGTTTTGACTGTCGTGTGTCTGTGTGTGATGCTCAGTGGGAAACCTGTTTGTGTGCCTCTGTGTGTGTGTGTGTGTGTGTGTGTGTGTGTGTGTGTGTGTGTGTGTGTGTGTGTGTGTGTGTGTGT
>JASCQY010000078.1:11250433-11268805 GCA_030264315.1 Sardinella tawilis | reverse complement strand
GTGTGTATGTGTGTGTGTGTGTGTGTGTGTGTGTGTGTGTGTGTATGTGTGTGTGTGTGTGTGTGTGTGTGTGTGTTCAGAAAGACCCTATCGTGCAACCATGACCTAAACATACAGTAGACTAGAGAAAACTGAACTATGCCAGAGCTGCATATGGTAACAGACCCAAGAAGTCTGAGCTACCCTGTGTGCCCTACATGCACTTTGTGCCCTACATGCACTTTGTGCCCGACAGCATCACCTTCAAGATGTTACAAGTTGTTTTGAACAAGGTTTGAGCTGTTTAGATAAAGAGCATTGATTCATTCATTCATTCATTCATTCATTCAGAATGTTTGCAGAACATTTCCTGGACATAAAGTCAGTGGACTACATTCAGCACTTTTTCTCCAAGAAGGAGGCTCTTCATAAGTTGACACTGCTTGTAGTCATGATGTTATTATTCTTTTTACAGGTCTAAAAAAAGGTCTTAAAATTGGCCATTAAATATATGTATTTTGAAAAGGCTTAGAGACAGTGACAGCGTTTTGTAGGTGATGTCATTTTTGCTTACATTGGTTCATCTTTCTTTCATGTAGGTGCAACTGCCTGATTCTGTATTTGTGGAGACAACAGAAACCAGCATTGTTGAAAGGTAAGGCCTCTAAGACTACTCCTTAGCATTTGGCTATACTACAATAGTTTGAGGAAAAGAACTACTCTTAAAGGTATTATTGGATGTCATAACTTAATGTTTATGCCAGAATACACAAAATTAACAGTTATTACAGTGATTTAGTTACTACAGTGATCACACATACTGTACATTTGCGTGGTAGGCTGGTAGCTTCCCGGTGTTGTGTTTGCAAAGATTTGCAAGATTGCTTTGCAAAGACTGTGTCTGTGTGTGGTATATGTCAAATGACAGTGCTATTTACGTCAGTGAGTAGCCTATATTTGAGAATGAATGGAAATTCCACTGTTATTTTAATGCACAAACATCCTTATGTAGGCAGAGACGAAACCAGGTTTCCACTCTGCCGCTATCTACTGCCCCCTGGTGGTGAAGAAGAGGAGTCTCATAAATGCACCCCTAGGGGGAGCCTTGCACCATTATTCCATGAGCGTGTACCATTCACAAATTGTTGTGAGGACTTTGCTTGCTTAGCAGTTTGTCTGGAATAGTGCGTAGATCATGAATAATTCCAGTCCTTAATTGCGCTCCTAATGGAGTCTTTTATGTTTGTGTACACAACCAAACGTCCTCATAAAGTCCTCATTAAGATTCTTTTGTTGTCTCCTGCAGAATGTTTAAGGATTGGTGTGGCTGTCCGCAGGATGGGCTTTATTGTTTCCGCAACTCAGGAACTAAAACGTCCAAGGTCAATGTCTCTCAGTACTATTATTGTTGGAAGTGAATGTGTGTTTGTGTGCGTGTGTGCATGTGTGTGTGTGTGTGTATGTGTGTGTGTGTGTGTGTGAAAGAGAGAGAGAGAGAGAGAGAGAGAGAATAGTACATTTTAACCATGCTTACTTCTATGCACACAGGTGCTTGTTGTGTGGGATGTGAGCTTAGTAAAAGCAAGGAACTACAGGCTCTTTGAGGAGGTAAGTCACTGAGGGAATAATAGTCATATCCACTCTAGTAACAAATAACGTGTCAAAGATTATGTATTTTAATACTGTCTGACATAAATGTGTAGCCTGCCTCTTCTGTATTTCACAATTGTCCATTGTTAGTAAAGTTAAAGTAAAATAACTCAACTTTCCTAGCCTTAATTTTCTTGGGTTAAATAAAGTATATTTATCTATCTATCTATCTATCTATACAAGCAACACAAACATACAACATGGTGTACTGGGAAAATAACCCAGGTTGACTGATTGGCCAGCGGAGTCGTTTGTTGTCCACCAAACCCATGGTTGTTGTTAACTAGTTGTCCATTTCTTCTTACTCAATTTCCCAGGACTCCAAGTTCTTCTTAGAGACAGACTGCACCTTCAGCTCGCTGGCCGAACTGGTGGAGTTCTACTACAGCCACCCGCTCCCCAACCACGGCTCGCTCTGTTTGCAGAAGCCCTACGGCTACACTCCGCCCAGGTGACCTCACCTCTCACCTGTGAGGAGGGACTCATGTCGTCCGTCAGTGGCTGCCTGCCTCGCGCACAACGGCAACCAGACTCCCACGCCTGGAGTCGAGCAGCACCCTCTGCAGGCTGAGACTTGTCACTACACCTCTGGAAGGGCCCCCGTCGTTTGTCATGTGGGAGGATGGGTGGAGGGATGGATGGATGGATGGATGGATGGATGCACCGCATGGACGGAGAGAGGGATATTCCTGCTGGTTCTCATTGAACACCAGCATTCTCTGCAGTGGACTGGCCAAGGGCCTCCAGACTGCAAGGACAGTGAATCATGTCAGATTTGTTGTGGGGTTGAAAAGGCCAAGGGCTCAAATGTCATGGCGATACAAACGGCTGTTTCCTTGACTGGACTCCATTACAAAGGTTAAGCCGGATACAGATACTCAAGGAAGACAAAGAAAGGAGCATTACGAAGACTGTACAGTATTATGTTGTTTCTCAACTTACAGTATTTATCTTACTTGTAGAAAGGAAAACACCTAAATGTGCTTTGTGCATTTAGTAAGCCACATGCAATAGACTCACTGAGGTGTAATGGAGGTTACTAGAAAAAAACACACATCTGAAGCAGGGGGACATTCACGGTAACATGTACTGTACCTTATATTCATAACATAAAGACATGATCTATTCTAGGTTATCTATGCCAGTGGAAAAAGGTGCAGGTAATGCCAAGGTCTTAGGGCACAGAGACTGATCAAACGCAAACCTTTCTTGTACTCTTTGTAAATACATGCATTTGTAAATGTGCAAGCAAAACTGTATGTACATTATTACATTATATTTTAATAATATTATTAGTAAATTAAAGGATTTGTATGTAAATTTGTGTTGAATCCCAGATTGTGATGCATCTCCTATGTCTGTTGTTACACTAACAGAGCAGCTGTGCCAATGGACGCCTTGATTTATACGTTGAAAGGACATCTTTCTAGAAATGCTTTGGCACACTGTTTTTGATTGGTTAGAATCATAAATCAAACATGCTGAGCAGCAGCACTTGTTGGCTACCCATGTCAGCAGGTCCAGTAGATTAACATGCTGTCTAAATGAGCTTCAATCCCTTTGCAGTATCCCATTAACTATTACCCAAGGTCTATGGGTTGATTAAGCTACAGTACATTTCATTCTTTCGCTACGAATTCCAGATGGGGTTATAATGTACCAACCACACCTCTCAACAAAACCAACTTTATTTGAAAGTCCTAGTCATGCTGAATGTGAATTGGAATGTTAACATTGAATATTGTACCTGTTCCAACCCCATTAATTGCTGTCCACTGAAAATCTGCCCAAGAAAAGGGGTTTCATCATTGGGGGAGGGGACCCCACTCTCTCTCACCTCTGGAAAAATCTTGTTCACCAAAGGCTACAGTTGATACGGTGGTCACAGTGCAGTGGGTATGGCTCCAAATACTCACTGTAACAATGAAGAAATTGCAATTACAGGATATGGTAACAGGCAGGTGTGATTGCATCACATTACAGGATGTGCGTAGACTGAAGCGAAGTCTTTCCTGGTGGAACCAAACTCACGCAGAGGCCTGCATACCAACATATTTGTTAACCATGCAGATACTGTGTAGGGTGTGTGTGTGTGTGTGTGAGAGAGAGAGAGAGAGAGAGAGAGAGAGAGAACACAGTGAGTGAGAACACACAGACATCTGAAGCAGTGGGCAGTTATTGTACTACTAATCATACAGTGGGAAAGATGGCTGTCAAATCTCATACCTGTATATACTATAATTCCCTGTATCAGATCAACTATGTAACCAAGTACAGACTCACAACACATCCTGTGTATATTTGTATAGAAGGTGTGCCCAGCCCAATGAGTCTGTGTCAGATGAGCGCTGGAACTCTTGAAAAGATGGCAGCTCAGAGGATGAGAGGAACATCCTGAAGAACTCCACACAATATGAAATTAAGGTTTGAATTTGAATCTCAAATTTGAATTTTGTTTGTGCTTTGTCTGCCTTTTAAAACTGGTAGGCCTACTTTATGTGTTAAGTCCTTTGCAGTCATCCAGTGTAGGTCAGCCGTTTACACAGCATGGCTTTACAACCATTCCAGGGTTGCAGTGTTCCACTGGGTTGACTTTTCCCGCTCCCTGTTTGTCTTTCATGGGCTACCTCTGACCTTTGTTTCCTTGTCCCTGTCTTGTGCATTTCCACACCGAGGTTAAACTGAGGTCGGGATCATTGAAATGGAAGGTATTACGGACTGCATGGCAAACCAAGGTGATTTTTAACATTTATTTATTCATTCGTTTATTTATTTATTTATTTATTTTTGCTGAGGTTGAGTTCATTTAAATGACCTCAGAATGAGTTGTCCACTGGTCTCAGATATGTACTCTATGCGCATCTAACATTCTGACCCGTGACCCTTGCCGGATGTTAGCAACCCCAGAGGTGACAGAGCCCACTGTGCATGGATAACCATACAGCTCTTCTCCCATGATCCTTGAACACATGATCCCCATATGATATACAGTAGGCCTGACTCAAAATCCCATTTTACCACTGAAACCCTGTTTCTGGTAGCATTAACCAAACTGTGAGTTTAAGGGAAATATAGATTATTATTATCTGAGCGATCTGTTCAGTCTCTTTAATTGTTTGTCTTAAGTACTCGTAAGCCTATTTACAGAACTCTTAAAATAATGTATATCAATATTTCAGTATAATAAGTACATTAAAAATAAATTCTGATTCGAATAGAAGCAACATATATAGTGGCATTATGGCAGCACACAAGGGAACATGTTCCAAAGACCAAAGAGAAAAAAGGTATATTTTCAGGGAGGCAGTGGCTAACTGACCACCTGTGTCACGTGTGTGTAAGTGTAACATAGTAGGAATTTTTCCACTGACTGTGTGTGCCTGCAAGGTCATTATATAACTGTTATTTTGTGCAGTTCTCTGTCACCAAACATCTGTTCCAGATAAGCTGAACGGCACTGATTAGGGTATAGTCCCTGAATATGTAGAGACTGAGTTTATATGAAAAAAGACTCTTTCTTCTCCCTGTCAACCGGTTATGAGAACTGTACAGCTTAAGCTCAGGCTTTTTAAATCAATTTGAAAAGGCAACATGGTCAGCCACATTTTCTCATTTGCTAATATTATGACATCTTTTTTTTCATATTAACCACAATTGTCAATATCATCAGCAATGGCGAAATATAAACATATAGCCTCAGAATCGCAGGGCTTTAACTATCACAACATAACCATCCTCAACAAAAATCAAGAGCATGATGCACCCATATTTAATGCTTTGCACAGGTGTGGGGGGCTAGCTCCTATGATGTGCACCACACACCTGCATAGCGAACATGTTGTTTACTTGTTTGAAAACGTTTTCTTTCATCCTAACCCCTTGAAGGTATAGCCTCTGATATCTACTCAGTACAGTTCTCCGCCTCAGCATGTGGATGCTCTAGCCTAGGCTACTGCAGGCAAGGCTCTGACTGAATGAGCGTCTGGGTAGGCTACCCAGTGTGAACTGATTAATATGCGGGTGAGGGAAACAAAGGGTTAAGTAAGAATACATGACACTGAGAAGGGGAAAGCCTGGACTCTACCGGCGCGGTTATTTGCTGCAGGTTCACGCTATCATTAAATTAGGACATGGACTGCAGTTGTATGGCCAACTTGCGTGGAGGGAGCGATTAAAGGGGTCCGACTAAATGAGATAAAGGCGCGTGGTTTGCGGGCGTTTCTGTTTGTCGCCACACGGACGGATCGGTTGTGCCATAATATCAGCGGAGGACGAGGCCACGGGCGCACTGCTCAGCAATACCACGAAATGGTCACGTCTATTCTGGGATTTCTTATTCTGCCAATATGTCTGTGTGGATATGTCCGAGGTGAGTAGCCTATGTGGAGACAAACCCAAACCGCTGCCGTTAACGAAGATTAAACGTTACCGTACGTTCGTTACTTACGCACGGGGAATGTGTTTCTTATTCTGTAGCACACTTGAGCTCAGACGAAGGAACGAAAGCTCTCATTTCCTAGTGTTAAGCTGCCTACGGCGTGGGAATATGGTTTAGACATTAAATCAGTGCAACGAGTAAATGCAAATTCTGCGTTATAGCCAGTGTCTACACAGTAGCGACTACGTTGACGAAAAAATCTACAGGCTTTATAAGGCAATCTTTAATTTTATAAATGGATCACCGACTCTGATTAAATGCGATGAAACATAGGCCTCTGATTAAATTTTACACAATATTCTTCAATACAATGGACCTAAAACGCATTGGTTGTAAGGGCGTTTTCTTCTCATTTATTTTCTTTTCGTGTATTTCACCCACTGATGTTAACTGTGTGTTGGCTATAATAAATTTACACCCAGTCTATTTGAACCGAGTTTCACACGGTGAAGAAATTTATTTATTTATTATCCAAGATGGGGCCGAGTCTAGGCTACATTGATTTGGTTCGCTTATTGAAATGCCCATTCCGTGAGTTACCCTGCATCTGGAGCTTCCCTGAATTGAAGGTGAATGGGGAAGGTGCTGTCTAATTAATAAGCAGGTGACTTCAATGGTTTGTTGTTTGCCCTGGTTTGGTATCCCAAGGGAATAAGCAGGGACGGTCTCCAACTCCGCCATCCTCACATGTGTGTTCATTGTTGGTAGACCCTTGGGCTATAGCTGGGTGGCGTTTGCAGGCATCACCTGTGCAATGGTATTCGAGCTTATCCACTAACTTCCACCCTTTTCGACCCTGTAGACCTATAGCTTGTTGCTTAATGAATGGAGCACTTTCTCGTCAGCACTGAGCAGATTTTTCTCAATGTTTGTCCATAGTCGGAGGCGGGGCTGGACCACGGAACACTTCAAGCTAGTCAGGTGTAATAATTTTCTCAAGGCCCTATGGTAAACTGAAACCAGGTAAACGTTCGATGACCCTTTTGATTAAGGCCGAGATTGAAACGTAGGTCTAAGGTTACTGTAATGAAATGCAGGTTCGGTCACTGATGGCCTATAGTGTAGGCTATAGAATACGTAGTCTACCAACCATAAAATGGGAGGGATGTTGTCGCAACAAAGTCCATATTGTGGTTCAACACAAACGGCAGGCACACCTCCAGACAGCTGTTCAGTCCGCGGAAGACTGAGCAATTCGCACGGGGTCAAGGAAAGATTAGGCTACGTCTTTAAAATCAAGCCAGAATCACGGAAATCGCCACACCGACCTTGATCATGGTTTGCTGCCTTTGCGAAATGTGTTTTTAAAAAAGCTATCGTATGCACCTGTTGGCAAACAAGATGAGTGGATTTCAAGCAACAAGTCTCGGCATGAGGTTTCAGGGCAGATAAAAAAAGTAGCCTATGGTCTGTAGGTTTTAGTCTTGCTGCATTTCCTCTTGGATGACCCCAAATAAACAACCTTTCCCTTTTTCATGACACTTTCTGTTGCACCCAATAACCTGACTGCACCCAATAACCACCCAGGGGAGAATGTCACATGGCATTGTTCACTGCCAGCCTGCCTTCAGGCTCCTGACCTCAGACTAGTAGCCTACTGTAAGCTCCCTCCGCTAGAACTGTGTTAACATCTGGCTAAAAATGATTAAATAATAATAATAATAATAATCTTTATTTATATAGCACTTTTCAAAAACACAGTTACAAAGTGCTGAAAAGTAAAGTAAATGTTATTTGAAAAATTGAGTGGCTCAGTGTAATGGATCCAAATAGGCCTAAATCATAGGTTTGTCATGGTTTAAGCAAAAAAAGAAGGGAAAAAACATTATGAACTTGCATTTAAATAATGCAGACATGCAAAATTGCAGAGCTGCACACTGAGTAGTTTGCTATGAATATTTAAAGATGGCCCTGATCAGATTGTAAATCACATCCTCAGTTCTGACCTTAACAGCTCAAAGGCTACAGATAGGCTACTGCACTGGACAGCACTGAAAACAAATACAGTACTAGTGTTTGATCATACATTCACAAGTGTGTTTAATTTCACAACAGCATGAAATTAAGAAAATAAACCAAGATGGAAGATATTCAGCTGTTTACATTTATGCATTGGATTACTAATGGTCTAAACGGTTGGTCCAAAATCTATAAAGTCCAGGACCAATGGTAGATACAGTAGTTGAATAACTAGAAGATGCTCCAGTGTCCTTTATAATGCAGTCATTGTCTTCATCTTTTGCCTTATTGTTCATTGTTCAGTGGGGTCTTATGGAGACCCAATCCAGCACATTAACTCTGTGTTCACTGGGGCTTGAGTCTGATTTTGGATGTGTCTGTGTGGAAGTAATCAGACTTGAGTCATTGGGTCGCCTCTGTCTCGTCTCGTCTTGTCTCTTCTCCTCTCCTCTCCACTCCACTCTCCTCCCTCAGGGACGCAGACGCAGTGCGAACCCTCGCAGTTCCAGTGTGGGAATGGCCGCTGTATCCCCTCCGTGTGGAAGTGTGATGGAGACGAGGACTGCACCGACGGCAGCGATGAGAACACCTGTGGTGAGTCTTCTATAGTTCGCTCTCTTGGTTGGCTCGTGCTCTGACACACACACACACACACCACACACACACACACACACACACACACAATCCTCACTTTCTCATGTCTCTCCTTTTAAGTGAGTTAGAAGTAGACCTCACTTAGAGAGAGAGACACACACACACGCACGCACACATACACACCCCATCTGCTAGTACACACAAAGAAGGACACAGAAATATCCCCCCACTGTACTCACCAACTGTAACAGAAGGTCGTTACAGGTTTGGCCGTGTGCTGCAGGCAGCTAGACCCCAACCTCACCCCACCCCCACCCCTCCTGACTCTCTGCAGGGCTTTCTGCTTGGCTGCGCACTCGAGCTGCTCGGCACCTGTGTCACAAGTGAGCGCTGTATTGACCGATCAGCACGATGTCCCTGTGCACGTCACCTTTAGTTCGATAGTGACACACATATACATACACACACACACTCTCGCGCGCGCGCGTGCACACACACACACACACTCGCACACATGTGAACCAAATCCCATGTTCTTCCTGGATGTTAAACGAGCGCTAAAAATGGCATCAGTACAGAGGTTCACATCTGTATGAAGCCACATCTTCCATCTATGTGTTTTCTGGGTCATGGATTGAGTCTGGGGACAGGAGGAGGAGGAGGAAGAGGAGGGTGAAGAGGGAGGGGAAATGAGGCTGGGGGAGGAAGAAGGGATGAACAAGTATGGAGGGAAGGAGGAAGGACCTGGCATTGCATCGAGATGGAAACAAAATGCAGGCTGTGTGTGTGTGATGGAAGGAATCCACATGGGTGGTGTTGAACCGCCTGCCGTGGGAAACGCCAGACTGCAGCTGGTTGTTTTTGCCTTGGATGCTGTCCACCGTGGTGTTGAGTAAAGATCAGCTGACTGGCTCACTCACTGACGGCCTGGGCCTCCATGTAGAGAGGTTGACTCCGCCCTCTGCAAGTAAGCATGTGACCTTGCACTTGGGTGACAAAAAGTGGGGATCTTCCCAGAACGAGAACATTTCCAAGAATGTTTTCAAGAAAGATGATACAGGTTCATTCATAAAGATGCAGTGCAAAAACCTTGGACTAAACCCATCTGTACCTTTTTTTTGTTAACATCTCAAAACTTAAGCGTACTATTCTTACACAGGTTTGAATTTGACTAAATATACTTGGCCATGTTGGCAACCCCTCATTTTACTGGATTGCTTGAAAATTTTACCAGGCTTGTACCTTGATACTGTATATTTACCAAAGCCTTTTATTTCAAGCAACATGAACAGAGACTTGGGCTTATATAAAGGCACAGCACATGTGAAGATGTGTTTGTGTTCTCTCTCTCTCTCTCTCTCTCTCTCTCTCTCTTGCTTGCTCTCTCTCTCTCTCTGCAGAAATGTCTCCACACACCAGAGCAGTGGTCTCTTGGGACCTGCATGCAGTGTGTGTGTGAGAGTGAGTGAGAACTGCTGCTCGAGCCAGCTTTGATCCTGCACTATGCAGATTCAAGGTCTCTGTTCAGCTGGTTGTATCAAATTGTTATAGGTTGTCAACACCACTTTGCTCACAACACTGCAAATCCTTTGATAAGAAGGCTTTCAAATGCAGATGTGGGTCAGTTGTATGAATTTGTGGATTTGCACCTACAGTATATGGTGGACAGTAATTTATTCAGCGGATCATTTCTGTTAGTAAAGGCTGTATGTAGACTGTTCATTGCCACAGTAAAAAAGAAAAGCCAGAAAATAATGGTTGTTGGTATAAGGGTATTTGGATTTGGGATGAAATTGGGAAAAGTTGGCTTCACGATTCCCCTCTCCTTAGCCCTAGTCTCCGAGTGTCCCTCCTGTGCCTTGAATACTGATCGACGGCAGAGTGGGAGAACTCCTGACACTTATTACCATTCCAGCCACAGGCCTGGTCAGAATGGCCTCTGAGCATTGCTCTCCATACACAAAAGCAGACGAGAGAGAGGGAGGGAGAGAGGGAGAGAGAGAAGGAGGAGAAGAGGCCTAAAAACAGGCACCCGTACGGCAGGCACAGTGCCCCTCTAAGTTGGCCTGCCAGTGTTAACTTCAGTGCCCTTGCCCAGAGTGCCTCCGCTACACTTGGCAGGTGTAAATATCAGGTGCTGGCGCTGGCCTGCGCGACCAGTTACTTTGGCTGCCTGCCCTGCGGCTGTTTGCCGTCTGCCATTCAGAAAAAGTTGACCTCATATTTTCCATAGCAAACTAAGCATGGACACTTTGATGCTCGATGTTACAGACGTTGTTGCTGAATGCAGTTTAATGTGTATTCAAATCGGTGTTTACCTTGGTAAACTACCCTGAAATTAATTATCATCCTCGGTAAACAAAGCACTGCCTACAGAAGAAATAAGCAGGAAAATGAGCATCCTCAGAACAAAGATAATGTCTTCGCAAATCCACTGTTTTGTGACGGTGCCCACGGGTCCCAGGAAAGAGATTTGCGAGGTTCAAGTGTGGAATTGAAACAGACGAGTCTGACTTAATTTGGGCTCCGACTGCGAGGCTCACAACTCATAAAGGATGTTGGCATAAGGGCGGCTTAGGCACCAGTTGTTGCTCCGAGGTCTTGATGACTCAGACGCAAAACACAAACTGTGAACATGTTTATCCCGATTCCAGATCGGGGGCTTAAGGGTTTGTGACATTTCACGTCTTTGTTTTCCTTCTCTGTGATTCAGGAGAGTAGTGCTGTGGAGGCTGTGTGTGTGTGTGTGTGTGTTACGTTTTTCCCGTTTTTTACGTGTTGGGCCTGTTTTATGTGAGGCTGGAAAAAGGAAGCATTTGTTAGTGTTTGTGTGTTCATTTCGTATGTTTCTGTCTGTGTGTGTAAACATACATGTATATGATGTTCATTAAAATATTCAAACATATCCTTGTCATATAACTTGTGTAATTTGAATTCAGATTCTAGTAATGCATACATGTATGTGTTGTATCTTATGATTAAGATATAGATGCTGTGTCTGCGTTTGTTTCACTTTTGCAGTGCGGAAGACATGCGAGCAAGTGGACTTTGTCTGTCGGAATGGCCAGTGCATCCCCAAGCGGTGGCACTGCGACGGGGAGCCCGACTGCGAAGATGGCTCCGACGAGAGCATCGAAGTGTGCCGTGAGTGGTCCTTCTGCCTCTGCTTTTGTTTTGTGTGTGTTTGTTTGTTTGCGTTGTTTGTTTGTAGCTTGTTTTGTTCCTGTGGCACCTGGCTCTTCTATCAAATAGGCATTACTGCTGTCGGCCTGCCCGGGAGAGTCCTTGGAATAATGGTATTAATCATGCTGCATCGCTTTATCCCAGCAGTCGGTTAACTGTGCTTGCATAACATTTCTGGGTGGTCCGATCCTATTAGCTGGTGGTGTGTTCTTTAAAAATCCACCTGGGTCTTTTAGCTATACATCCGTCTTGATCTTGTCTCGAAGAGGCTACCGCCTCTCTGGATGCTCTCACTGCTGACTATTGATTTCTTTTGAACCGGCCTAAGGGAGTACTGTCTGCTTGTATTTTGGCTACGTTCTGCTACACTAACTGTTTGGGTCAACCTTCCGCTCTGACAAACGTGCATTATCACTCGTACAAAAGGAGCCTGAGAACGGGTAGGTGGTGGGGGTGGTGGGGGAGGGGGGGGGTGTTGTCATGCGATCACGCGGGCAGCCCTTGGCTGTGGAAAAGCAACAGCTGTGCCAGCCACTGGAGATGGCGCTACACCAGCAGTGCATCAGATCAGGTTACGCTGGTTCCTCTGGGAGAGCTAACCTTACTGTAATCAGCTCCTACTTCATGCTATTACATTATGAAGCAGAACATTTGACTTGATTGATGAGCATTCAGGGCTTTGGTGGGGCATTAGGATTTAGCTGCAAAGACTTGCCTTGACTGGCCTGAATTTGATTCATGATTTGGTTTATTCATGCATGTCTTTGATTGGTTGACTGATTCATGACAGTTTTTGAGGGTTCAGGGCCTGGGGGTTAGGGGACTGTGTGTGTTCTCTGGACAGCTGATATTTAGGTCCACAGGCACTGATCTGACAATCTTGGGGGATGTGCTCCACAAGACCTCATACTGGATGGGGTTCTTCAACCTGCTCAGTGTAGATTATTGTAGCAACAAGTGGAGAGAAAAGGCGTCTGCTTACGTGGGTGGGGTGTGAATGTTGCTTCATCAGCAGTTGCGGTGAACCGACATGTAGTTTCTCCATATGGGGTAGAAAAATGAGTCATTTGACCATTTCTTGAAGCCTCTTCCCTTTTTTTTTTCTTTTTTCAAAACAAGGCAACCTGACTGTCTGGACCTGCTAGTCTTCTGGCATGTTTGCTTTGCATTATGACTAATGAACTTACGTAGAACTATTATGAAAGGACACCGCAATGACTCGCCTCCGCTGACTCTGTTTTCAAACCCGGCATGAGGAGGCGGATCTACTCCCAGCTGGCTGCGTGAACCTGCTCTCAGGCCACACCAGCATGGCGGCATTCCCCTCCCAGGGCTGGCCTGGAGCTGTGTCCGTCTCCGAAGGGTGGCATTATTAAGCCTGGAGCTTTAGGCATTCCCGCTTCACTAATAGCTTGTGGCATGTGTTGAACGCAGACAGGGGAAGGTGTGTGTGTGTGGGCCTATTGCACGTCCTCGGGTCGAGAGGTGACGTGGGGCCCTCTTTAATCGAGTCCCATCCAGTGCTCTTCAAAGCCCTTTAATAGTGCATTGACGCTAATGCCAGTGAACATTAGTGTTACACATACCTCTGTGTGGAGACCAGACAGACGGCTCCTGAAACCGGAATGAAGGGATGAATGTGGGTGCACTAAGTGCCTGGATAAGTGAATGTTGAGTATGTATGAATGGATGCAATGAATGAATGAATGAAATGTTTTGATTGAATGGGTGGAATGAATGGTGTATTAATTGATGTGTCAGCTGTTGTGTGCTGGTTCTACAGATACCCGGACGTGTCGTGTGAACGAGTTCAGCTGTGGGGCCGGCTCCACGCAGTGCATCCCCGTCTCCTGGAAGTGCGACGGAGAGAAGGACTGCGACAACGGAGAGGACGAGCAGTTCTGTGGTAAGGCGGCCATCTGAAGATGGTCCATGCCTCAGTCTATTCTGAGCTTGAATGCTAACGACATAATGGACACCGGATTTCATCTCCTAACAAGATGCCATTTATCTGTCCCTGTCCCATTTTGTGTGAAGGCAAATGTCATGGATATTCTTTCCTACTCCTGCTTTTAATTCCTGTCACTTATTCATAGACCACTGATGAGTGGCGGTCTGTGTCAAATTTAGTCTCTTTCCTCTGCACAGCCTTCCCTTTTTCAGTATGGCACCAGTGACGAGGCTCTTTAGAGTTTGTGTGCTTGATTGACCATGGACAGCACTTGCTGTGGTTGTAAAAAAACATTATCTTGTAAAATAAAACATAAATATATGCATACAGTCAGGCGTTTCCACTCATTGGCTAGACCATAGTGCCCCACCATAGGCTTATTTGAACCATCTAAATATGGGACACAGAAAGTCATGGGACAAAAGAGATGTTTTATTCATATCTGACCCAGGGATACTGATGTTTCACTCTCTTTTGTTTGCTTTCATTTTGGTTTGCATCAATTGTGGTTTTAAAGGGATTATCTGGGGTGAATCAATCTGTAGCCCTGTTGTCTGAGGCTGCCGAGTGCTGTTGATGGGTATCAGAACGACAGGTGTAGGTACAGCATAGACCGAACTTGCCGCTAACCCCAAAAGATGCAGGCATATGGAAACGAAACTGACATGCCCTCTTCAGTTGGCATTGGCTGCCGTTTCACTATTTGGTCTACGGTGCATGAAAAGTCTTTCTCTAGACAGCACTTGGCGACATGAAACAACCAGGCTACGGGTTGATTCACTCCAGATTATCCCTTTAAGTTTGTGCATGTATCTGTAAATACATTCTTGATGTATTCCTAATTTGTGTATCTTTAAGCTAAAGTTTGATTTATCTTCCTGCGGTGTTTTGTTCAGGTAACATAACCTGTGCTCCTCTGGAGTTTACCTGTGCCAGTGGCCGCTGCATCTCGGCCAACTTTGTGTGCAACAGTGAGGACGACTGTGGCGATGGAAGTGACGAGCAAGACTGCCCTCCGTCGTCGTGCGGCCCCACAGAGTTCCAGTGTGGAAACGCCACGTGCATCCCGGCCAACTGGGTGTGCGACGACGATGTCGACTGCCAGGACCAATCCGACGAAGCGCCACAGCGCTGCGGCCGGCCCACGCCACCAGCCAAGTGCTCGTCCAGAGAGTTCCAGTGCAGCTCGGGCGAGTGCATTCACAGGAAGTGGCGCTGCGACGGTGACCCTGACTGCAAGGACGGCAGCGACGAGAAAAACTGCCGTAAGTCTTCCGGGAACTGCGGCCACTGTGGGATTCTGTTTGCATTGCGTAAAAATAGTTTTAGAAGACTGGTCTAATTACTTTGGATGTGGACAGCACAGTCATGCCTGGTGTAGCCTCAGCCTGTTCTGTTGATTTATAGTGAAATAGTTGCAGCATGTGCAGTGTGAACAGAATGCGTCAGTGACGGAGCCTTTCCCTGCAAGTCCTCTGGGAACTCCTGTGGGGTGGGCGTGTGTTTAGGGAGAGTGTGGGAGTTTAAAGGTTACCACTGCAAGATTTTCCCACCCACTGAGTAGATCTAATCCCTATAATAATACACCTGATTCGGCCGGTTAAGCTACTCGCTGAACACACCAGGCTATGTGAGCTTAGGACCGTAGCTGCATGCCGAATGAAGACGGGACTCGCCAGGAGCACCAAGCGTTTCTATGGGGAGCAGCGCTGGAGCAGTGACTCCCGTTGTGGGAAGGATGCGTTACCAGCGGGGGCAAAGGTCATGTTGGGTCGTCTTCCGACAGGGAGCGTAACAACAGCTCCGGAGATGTTATTCTCCGCGCCACATGCGGCTGGAAGGGAGGGCACACATATAGTAGGATCAGAGCTGCAGTAGCTGTATTGATTTCCATGGTAACAGAGTTGACTGGAATTTATGAGTAGATTCATGCGATTGCAGCCATGACCCAGATGACTGCAGTGAAACTAAAAACAAATGACTAAACGAAAAACAAACATTGGGGCCATATGGTGGGTTTTCTCAGCATTTAAGTGTGTGTGTGTGTCTGTGGTGCGAGAGGTCTTTAAGGTCCAGGAGCATCATCAGAGAGAGAGTGTGTGTGTGTGTGTGTGTGTGTGTGTGTGTTTCCCCTCACTGCTGTTTGTTTTCTCCAGCTGTCCGCACCTGCAGGCCAGACCAATTCAAGTGTGAGGATGGCAGCTGCATCCACGGCAGCAGGCAGTGCAACGGCATCCGCGACTGCGCAGATGGCACCGACGAAGTAAACTGTAAAAACCGTGAGTAATCACCTTCTCCATCTCTGCTTTCAGCCACAGAGCTCAGGCAGTGACTAATCCTGGTGTCTCAGCTGGAACTTAGTAAAGCGGAGTGGGAACTCATTTCTCTTTTTTGATAAATATAATAATATAACAATAATATATATATTTTTTGAGCTGGTGTGCACAAAAAATGTGTGCACCCCTGTTTCATACTAGCCTGATTGAGGTTGAATGTGGTTTTGGTGAAATTGAGGTTGTGTGAATCGTTGCTGCCTAAAAGTGGGTCAGGTCACATGCCCATGTTGGGTTGCTACTGAAATGACGTTTTTGCAGGTCAGACTTGATGAGTGCTTAACCGTACTTGGCATACATATTTCATCATGGTATCCCCCCAAAACAGGGCAGTCTTACTGTTTATTGAGGGAGGCAAACCACCCTTGTTTTTTGCAATACACAGTCTCGAGAGAGTCAAACATGCTTTTAAAGCAAATTCCATAACACCTTGGTGGAATTGGAGAACAATTGCAAATGTAAATGCAAGTCATAAGGGCATCTTGTAAGTTTCATACTATATCGCACACATTGTAAACTGTAACTAGAAATCCAAGTGCATTGACTGTATGCTATATAGAAGGTTACCATGAGTATTATAATTCAGTCCTTCCCAATGCTCCCTTGTCTGTGTGTACAGTGACCCAGTGCAATGGCCCAGACAAGTTCAAGTGCCGCAGCGGGGAGTGCATCGAGATGAGCAAAGTGTGCAACAAGGCGCGAGACTGTCCCGACTGGAGCGACGAGCCCATCAAGGAGTGCAGTGAGTAGCCTAGCCCAGCCTAGCCTAGCCTGGGTGTTTGCCACGTTCGGCGCACTCTTGTTTCATTAGCACTGGAGCAGAAAGCTGTCGCGCTAGCAGAATGTTAAGCCTTTAAAAATGAACGGCGCAAGGGGAGCAGGGAGCCATCAATAATTATGAGGGGGGTTTTTAAGGAATGTGGAAGCTACTCAGCCGGGTTGTGTTGTTCGAGAGCAGTGCCCTACTGAACAGGATGCATGCAGGCATTTGGAGTCCCTTTTTTTTCTAAGGTGGCATGTATACCACCTGAGCCAAGGGGCAAATGTGTCTGTATGTAGGCCATGGACCAAAGTCAGGATTAATATTTGCCTTATAGGTGCATGCTACAGCATGTGTTAATGGTTGTTAATGGTTCAAGGACATACTATCGCTACAATATTCAGTTCACCACCTCTGTCGCTATTCACAGAGATTTTGGCATCATGCTAACTGCTCGTGTTCAAGGACGCTTTACCCCTGAAAAATGGCTAATTGTGAACTTGGTGACACAAAGACAGAAAGCACCTTCACAGAATTATTACAAAACCTGGTGTGGATCTTCACATAATGAGACAGTATGACTTGTTTCAGACTTGTATTAAATCTCAATACTTCCTCTTTGATAATAAGAAAAATGATTTTATTTGAAAGCCAATATATTTCTGCTGCTGCTGCAGCATTCAGGTTTAATATTGAAACCTAAAATGACTTAGTTGGATTTAGGACCTGTTTGAACAGATCCTTGTGGGTACACAGAAGCTCTTGGTTTTTATGGAATTCAAATAAAGAATGTTCATGCAGTAGACTCAGTAGAATGGTTTTGTTAAATTTCAATTGGGTGATTTTGTTAAGTTTAATTTACAAAATGAATTTCAAGTCCAACAAAAGCATGGTAGGTAGAGTTGACCTCTGAAATGAAAATCAGCGACATTTCCCTGAATTTCCCTTGGGAACCAGGGACATCTCTATTTCTACAGTAAATATTATTGATAAAATGAATAATGTTTTAGCTTCAAGGGTGGTCTGGTCACCGTACCTTAATGGGCATTTTGCAAAAAAAAACTGAACTGTGTATTGTTGCAGTATTATAAAGGAATGACTTGTCAGTCACTGGAGAGGCCTGTCTCTTTGATGGTGTAATGCATGCAATTAAAGAGTGTGTGTGTGTGTGGTGGTCTTGTTGATGTGGCGTTTTGTTGTCGTTTTCCCTCTCTCTCTGCTGTAGATCTCAATGAATGTCTGCTGAACAATGGTGGCTGTTCTCATATCTGTCGGGACATGGTGATTGGTTATGAGTGTGACTGCACACCTGGCCTACTGCTCATTGATCGCAAGACCTGTGGAGGTAGGGGTGTGTGTGTGTGTGTGTGTGTTTGTGTGTGTGTAAGCACTCACGTAAGGTTGAAGCTCATGGTTTGTGGAACCAAACCATCACTGTATAGTGATATAGGTCCTTCTCAAAAAATTAGCAAATTGTGATAAAGTTCATTATTTTCCATAATGTAATGATAAAAATTAAACTTTC
>JASCQY010000078.1:11144418-11158265 GCA_030264315.1 Sardinella tawilis | reverse complement strand
CCCCCCGCCGGCACACCATCGTCGATCTCCCCCCCGCTGCTTGTTTTGCAGACATGCTGGCACCCCCCATACACACACAAACACACACATACACACACACACGAACACAAACACAGACAATTCACAATTATTATAACCCCATTCCCTCCATCTATTCTCTCCATTTTTTGACCTTCACATTTGCCATTTTATTGTTTCCATTTCTTCCCTCTCTCTGTCTACGTCCCCCCTGTTTCCCGAGTCCACCTCGCTCCTCCTGTGCGCCCCGAGTTTGGTGTCACTGTGACGGTCTTGGGGTGCTGACGTGTCGCCGCATGTCTGGTTGGAGTGGAGGCCGAGGAGTAGGGAGGGCAGATGGTTGCCAGGGCAGTACTGTGCCCCTGTTGCCAGGCTTTGCCCTGTGGACAATAGTCTGTGTGTGTGTGTGGCTTGTGAGTATGTGTGTGTGAGTGCATGTCGTATTTCTTTGTGTGCACTTGTGTATGTGTGTGTGTGTGTGTATGTATGCATGTCTTTGTGTGTGCTTGTGTGTGTATATATGTGTGTGTGTGTGTATATGTGTACTGTATGTGTATATGTGTGTGTATGTGTGTATACTGTATGTGTGTGTGTCTGTGTGTGTGTGTGTGTGTGGTTGGGGGGAGGGTGGAGCACCACGCCGTGCCCCAATAATGCCGGTGCCGCTGAGGGTTGTGACCTGGAAATGGAGGCGACGGCGGCAACAGCTTGGCAGAGCGGCGGTGGGTCGCCGGGGCCGCGTGGGGGAGGAGGATTCCGCCAGCCGACTCGCCAATCCCTCGCACCGCGCCGCCGTGCCATGGCCGATGTGTCCGACTGACCCCGTGAATGTCACCGTCCGCTCATCCAGTGCCCCACATGGGACGCCAACTGGGGTCTTTCAGGTGGAAATTAACAAGGCTTTCCTGTTTGATGAAGCTGGAGGCTTATGATACACTGTACAGACAACTCCCATCAAGGATGATCCAATAGATTTCATTCTAATTTCATACTTTCACTCTCAGATTTACTAATTTTAGCAAAGCCCTGAATTGGTTGGTCATTTCACATTAACCACCCCTCAACACACACACACACACACACACACACGCACAGACACACACAAAGCTTTCAAATTGGAGCCATGTCCTTCCATGAGAGCTCCATTTCTTAGTCTTAATAAAGGATCAAGGACAGATGAAGGGTGTTTGCTTGAGCATGTGAATGAAAAGGAAAAAAAGAGTGGAAAAAAATGAAAGTAGTAGGTAGAACTGATTTGATTTAATATTGTAATGTCAGCCTTAGGGCCAATTGGCTTTCTCCTCTTGATGGAGTGAATCTGGTGACTGGCATCTGTCTACATTATAGCTCCCAACAGCACACTTTCAACACTGCTAGCATCATTACCGCATCATCAGATAAGCTCATCTTCATCATCGTCATCATCATCATCAGATTGGGCTATCTAGGAAGTGCTAAAATGGTGACAGTGCTACATTGAAGCATCTAATAGCCTACTTTATACACACCATTTTGTTGTTGTTGTTGTTGTTTTATTTTGTTTTTTGAATCACTGTCCATGACCATGCCACTAACACAGGATCTCAGTTGGGTCTCTAAACAGACTGGTCTGTTGGCACTGGTGCCTGGGCGAAACAGGCCCTGTTCTGATGGATCGGTTTCAGCGCTCCTGGTGAGAATATTAAATGATGTCAACCGTATTAAAACCCTCCTCCAAGCTTCACTGTGCCGCTGTGAGTGACCCCTCCATATTATTTTTGGATCAGTGTCCTGGACACCATTCATTAGAAGATGGACATGCCGCATGTCCAGAGATTACTGCTGCTTTTTGGAGAGAATGAAGATACAAAAATAGACAGGGAGTACTGTCATTGTCGTGGAATTTTAATAGCAAAAGAATTGACATTTGGACTTTGGCAGTTTCCAAACCGTTTTATGATTCTGTCTTACTTCAATAACTTTTAATGTTACATATTGTCTGCATATTAAAGCATTTCTCCATAGTAATTTTGGGTCAAATGTCAGGATTTTATGACTTGAGGGTTGCTGATGTTTGGTTAGTGTTGAAATGTCTCAAAAAGAAAGGCTTAAGTAGGCATTTCAACCTATTTGGTGTGTTAATCATGACTAAGTGAGATTAAAATAGGCCAATACTGTGTGAAGTGGGAGCAGTCATTACCACAGCATCTCATATTGCTGAGATCTGAGAGTATTGGAAAACCAGCAGTGCACTCTCAGGCGGATTGAGGCTGGTCAATTACTAATCCACTTAGCACACATTCACAAATGAAGTGGCTCTTTTGCTCTGCAGATTTCCAACTGAAGTGCTCTCCATCCCTTGAGAGACCTTAACATCTGAAGAGGCTGTTGGGAGTCTTAGACTGATTACCAAGGCTCTTCATTTGGAAGAGCTGGTTTTGTTCAATGGAAAAGTCCTCAGGTGGGCCCTGTGGTGGAGCTGCACGAGGAGGCCCTATCTACACCAAGGGAAGGATCTTTTCCTCCTCCCTTGAGTTGGAGAGCCAAGCATCAGGAGGTACTGGTCAGTATTTGCTGTCCTGAGAGGTAGAATGGGAGGGGATAGTGCATGTCAGTCATATGACAAGAGGCTCTTTCTCTCATGAGTGATGAGAACTGAAGACTCAGCCGACTCCACCAGCACCCCTGGAAAACTCAAAAACACCCCCTGTGGTGACTAACGGCGTGGGACAAAGGCCGCTCGCAGCGGAAAAAACAAAACCCTCCTAATTGTGCTTTTTTTCGGGGTCTTCCCAGGGAGTCTGACGGGCCTTCCCAGTGGACACCTCGTTGTGCAGGGTCCCAAATCAGGACCCCCTGCTCCCAACAAGACATGATAGATGGGGTGAGCTGCTGGACAAGGGTGGACACAGACACTCAATCGATTTGTCCTCATTGTTGGACGGCCATTGTTAGGAGACCTGGCTTTCTCTGAGGGGTCGTTTGGGGACAGCTGAGGACCCTGACAGGTTGGAGGAAAACATGTCCCCAATCTGTGAGTCACTAAAGTATTTAGGGAACAAATGAGTGACTGGAGGATTTAGAGGATGACTGATAAATACCAGAATAGTGGACCAATACATGTATTTAATTATTCATTTCTCATCTTTAGCTCCATAATTGGTTGAAAAAAAATCAAAACCTGTTTCACATGCTCGGAAAATAAGCAAACGAATACATAAACTGGAAAAGCACGTATTTAACTTTTATCTTTTAACATTGTAAATCTTGAACATACTTCTAGGACAAATTTACTGTAGCATTATGGAGTCATAGTGGTATATATGCTGTGATGATATGATGTAAATCTAGTAAACAGTCATTCAGTCATTTGAAGAAAGCCATCGACATGTAACATTTAACATTAAACATACACTGTAACTACACACACACACACATTAATACACACACCACAGATCCCTATAGTCTAATGGTTCACTGCTGAAATATTCTATCTGGCTTGTGTATGCAATTTTGAAAATGGGACAATGAAACAGGAGATTAGTTTGCCACCATTTTAAAGTCTGACCCAAAAATAGCCCCAACACACAAACACACACACACACAGACATACACACACACATATTATATATATATATGGGCATAAATACTGTATATATGGGCATAAATACCTTATCTCCATGATCTCCCTCTACACACATACACACACACACACATTTTCCTGAATAGCCACATTGTCACATCTTTGTTTTTGAACACAAACCTCTCTCGGGGCGACGCGCTGGACTGGGGCTGAGGCTGGCTATACATAAGAGAGAACAGAGCCCAATGGAAAGGAATGGAGAGAAGAGGAGAGGAATGATGCAGACAGGGAGCCCCCTTTCCCCTCTTTCTCCCCCCCTCTCTCACTCTCTCTCTCTCCCTCCTCTCTCTCTCTCTTTCTCCCCCCTCTCTCCCTCTCTCTCTCTCAGCCATCCAGGCAGTGCCGGCCGCACTGAGCACGGGCGAGCAGAAAAAGACTGGCTCCCACGCTGCTGTGCACCCTCAAACCACTAGAACGTGCTCTTCTACAGATTATCCTCGACTCCGCTCCCTCCGCCTGCACCACCATGCTGCAAATCAACGCTTGCCTGCCCGAGACTGGAGAGAGAGAAAAAAGGGAAAAAAAGAAAAGAGGGAGAGAGAGAGAGAGAGAGAGAGAGGGAGGGGGGGGGGGCGCCTCTGCTTCTAATTTGTAAAAGAAGCAGAAAGAATGCAATTTATAACTGTGAAAGCAGTATACCACCAACACTGACTTCACTCCTGAGGGTCCAGGCATAGACAATCTGCTAAAAACATCCAGACCCCGACAGGCCCTGGGCCAGTAATGGACCCCTGGCTCCTAGCAGAGGTTAAGCCTATCCACTGGATTTCCATAATACAAGGAGATCCAGTGAAGAATATATCTATCCACGCGTGTTAGGACACCATGCAGCAAAGCCATGCCAGCTATTTCACCACAAATCACAGGAAAAATACTAGATTTTTTTATAGTAAAGAAATGTCATTTCTTTTTAATGTAAAAATACAATATAGCTATATTTAGGTATTATGAATTAATATTTTGTTATTGTTATTAATAATAATACATTTAAAAATATTTTAAAAATGAAAAGTATTTAAAATGTTTTGATAAGTTTATTGATGATGTTATTTACTTAGGCCTATTTATTGATGTACAGTGTTTTTTGTCGCTAAGCACATGACAAAAAAACACTATAATATAACACTATAATTAACAATACAACATATTCAGAGATTATCCAGAGAAATGCATCTATCTCCGAGGGGGGAAAAAATAGACGCATATAAATACCTCCCCATCCTAATAACAGCTTTGTATAATGCGACAGGATGACAGCTATAATTTGATTGACAGGCCAGAGGGCTAGGGGTGGAGCACTATCTGCCTGGAAGGGGCGGGCCGGCTTCTGTGACTGACAGAGGGATGGGTTCCTGTCTTCCGGATGAATGGATCGGGCCTGTCCGGGGCTCGCCTCGCTCTTGCCCTCGCCCCTTCTCCCTCTCATCTGCCGGCGCCCATGAAATAAGCCACCCGGGCCCCCTTTGCCCCCGCCGCCATTTTACATCAATGAAGCAGTCAGAGATTACGCTCCTGAACATCCAGTCCTGTTGTTTACACGCTTGTTCACTGCCTACTCCTTCTGACCGGTCACCTATACATATTCAAAAGCCTCAGGATGAGAGAAAGAGAGAGAGAGAGACAGGATGGAGAACATTATTTGAGAAGAATATGAATGTAAGAATATGATTATATCATGATTTCTGTGAAATGTTATTGAGGTGGCTAATGTTTGTGGTGGTTAAGCAGAGAGGAAAGACAGACATTAATATGGATACATGTAATTATAAATGATAAATAATATATGCATGAGAGCTGAGCATTCAGCATTGCAGACCTTGAGAGAAACACCCTGAGGCATTACCTGGATGGTGCAGAGCTTGACAAAGAAGGAATACTATGATGCGTTCAAACTAAGCTCAAGAAATACAGTATATCTCTCTATCAGAAGCACACCTAGAGGTTTAAGACTATGGTTTAGTCAGTGTATGCCCTCTAAGCACTGAAGAATTAATCTGCCATCTGGAATTGACCCAGCTGTCTGTTTGAATACCTTGTCTAATCAATAATCAATTTGGATCAGAGATCTGTCAATTCTACAAGTCCTTCAGATCTGCAGCTATCTATATTCTAAATGTAGATAACCAATTGTTTGCCTGATTTTGTTCTCTCTTTGAGGATAGTCAAATTTCAGATTAGTGCTGTGATTAGTTAGTCTTAATGCTCGTTTCAATATTCTGGTTACACAAAGGTTATGTGATGTGATGTGTGTGTGTGTGTGTGTGTGTGTGTGTGTGTGTATGTGTGTTGATGCAGAGAGCGCAAGCGTGTGTGTGTGAGAGAGAGAGAGAGAGTCCCTCCACACCCGTGGTCATAAATGTAAATAATGGACTGAGGGGACATTAGGAGCGCCATGCTAGACTGCACCGCCTATTGAAAGTTGCAGATGAGGAAAGTCAGGACGCCAACTGTTCCTGCAAGCCCACTTCTCCACCCCCACCCACCCACCCCTCCTCTTCTCCTCCTCCTCCCCCCCTCTCTCCTCTCCTCCTCCCCCCTCTCTCCTCTCCTCCTCCTCCCTCTCTCCTCTCCTCCTCCTCCAAGCCAGCCCTCCTCCTCTCCTCTGTTCTCTCCCCTCCTTTGTATTCCTCAAAATGACCAATCTATTTAAATTAATTACCGCTTTTCATTGAGCAGGCTGAGGTGATAAAGGCTGGTCCCAGAGGAGAGGGAAGACCAGAGGGACGTGGAGGATACCCCCCCCCCCACCCAACACACACACACACACACACACACACACACACATAGACACACAACAACAACTCCCCCCTCAGTGGAGAATACCAGCTGACTGACCATAGCCGTGTCCACCAGCTACCCCTAGGGACTCCCATTCACATATCATACCTCTCCAGACTGAGCGCCATATTCTCTAAATGCTAAAGAGCTAGCGGCTGCTACTGTGGGTGCCATAATTGGAGTCATTGGTCTCGTTCATTTATCTGCTGTCTGTTTAGTATTTATCACAAAAGGGCTGCTGAGGGACCTCGGTGATCTCTTGAAAATAAGCCCCCCACCCCAACCCCCCCCCCGACTCCCACCCCAACGCCGCCTTTGACGCAGATGCTGGGATATTACAACACGAGGACGGAATGTCTGTGTGTCGGAATAGTGTGTCCGGCTCCACTGGGCGGCTATCTGTGCCCTTAAAAAATGACCATGACATAATATTAACGAAGAGGTGCTCTTGGGAAGCTGCCATTTCGTGGGTGGTATTCCACAACACATCAGCTGTTTGGGCTTAAGGCAGATATTTACTGCATCTTCCAGTGGCAGAAAGCCACAGAACTCTATCCCTGACTGGGAATATTCGCCCTGCATTGGAAGTCTTTCGGGAACATTTTAGTACTGTATGCTTTTTGGATAGATTCTTTTGATAAACCGATTTGGCTTAGCTACTAATTGCAAAGGTTTTGAAAAATATTTTTGGGATTCTTATAGAGATTTAAAATTTCTTGGCAATATGACATGAGACATACAGTATTTGTTAGAGTACAAAGTGGGCTTGCACAAATTCATGCATCTGCTTTTCTGCATAAAAGAACCCTATTCATGAGAACCTCCAGGAGAGCAAAGCTCCCTCTCTTTTCCTGATACGTTTGAAATATGGTCCTGCCTGTATCACACCAAAACATGCTGTTGTTGCGCCACAGCTGAAAATGATGATATTTCTATGATCATCGGAGCATAATATGTGGAAACAATAATATGTTACAGCATGTAGCGATAGCGCCCAGCCCTGCTCTACTCTTATGGGAAACAGATTGTGTGGCATGTTGATGTCAAGCGCTTTAATTACTTCTATTTTGCATATTCAAAAAGAAAATAATTAGTCTTAATTGAGGCAGCGGTGTCACTTGTGGTTTTGGAAGCTACAGCCGTGTGTTTGTGCGCCAAGCCAACGAGAATGCTCCCTACATTAATGAGTTGTTCCGGAATAGTCTCTCAGCAGTAATTCTATCAAATCGCATAAGAAGCTCCATCATTTCTTGGGGCAGCACCGACGACATCCTTAATTTGGTTACATTGCTCCATACACGACTGATCATTTTCTACCACTCATTGTGATAAACATTGTACTTACCCCATTCATTATCAAATTAGATGCTTTAAAGAACTTCTCTGACGTTGATGTTGATATTACTTGGCTTGTGGGTGGGGTGGGTTGGAATTAAAGACTGAATCTCTGCCATGCTTGCTGCTTTATTTGCATGCAAATCCTTCCCCATGCCTTTTGACTTCTTTTCTGACCCCTGCTCCAAAAAAAAAAAATAAATAATAAAAAAAAAATAGTTGCAATGCGACACAACTACTCAAAGATTACAGATCACGATTTAAGCGTGCATGCTGCATTAATACGTGGTGTCATTGAAATTTCAGATGCCAACTATTATGCATTGTTGTCATTCATTCATTCAGTTTGGGAGTTATTAGTCACAAGACACCAGATCTAATAATGCCTTTATGAAGGAGGAGAGCGGAGGATATTGTCAGAGCTGTGGGGCTGTGAGCTACACCATGGCTGCTGCCAACCACCGCCACTGCCAGCCTCCACCACCCCACCCCACCCCATCACCACCACCGCCGCCCGCCACCGTCACACCTAAGACCCCCTGAAGAGGCCGGGAGCTTGCGGTGCGAAGTCTGGGGATTTGTTTTAATATGAGAGCCCCATACATGTGTAGTGAAGCATGGAGCGCATCCGTCGGAGGGGACTGGGCTCGGCTGCAGGCCTGCAGTTATCTCTATTATTCCCACCTCTTCATATCGGCCACATTACGCAGGGATGCAAGATGCATGAGGAAGGCCTGGAGCTGCCTCTGAGGGGCGAAGGGAGCGGGGGGTGGGGGTGGGGGAGTAGGGGTGGGAGGTTATTAAACAGAGGGAAGTGGAAAGACAAGGCCTAGTGTCAGCCATGTTGACAGCTTCTGAAAGTGTCTGCCTGTGCTGTGCTGTGCGGTGCGGTGCCTCACAAAGCTAGAAGAGTGGCTAGCTGTAGTTGACCCCATATGGGCCTTATAGAGAATATTTAATCCCACATTTTAAGATCATAATTATGATATTGATATATTATCTGTGTAATCTACTGTACGTTTAATGCGTAAATTCAGAACATGTAGCCCTAATTTAAGATTAATGCCTATTTTTTCTATAACTCCTGATATAATCTTTCATATGACTGGGGTCATATGACTACAAGGGTTAAGGGAGGCCACATGACCGTTTACAATATTACGGTATTCCAAAGGAACACCTAACCTGGAATTTCACACTGTAGCATGTCTTCTGTAATAAACTGTCACAATATGTCATGGAAGGAGTTAAGTCATGTTTCGTGACACCTGGTTTAACGCAGGACATCTGAATAGAATGTTTCCCATATCCTGTACGGATCCAGTTTCACAACAGCTTCATTGAACCGTCTGTCAGTCTCCTGGGTTGTCACATGCATTAGCCTTCAGCTACAACACGGGGCAGTAGAATAGAGAGAATGGAACCAGTGCTCAGGTAGAGCGGCTTTATACTGTAAGCCATCTTATGAAGTCTGCAGAGAGCATCTCCTGCTACGTCTGCTACTCTGCTAGCATAAGATTTAGCATTAGCACCAGTCACTTAACTGCTAAAATACATTGCAAAGGCATGAAACGTGGTCCAGAGCTTAGCCTGCTTTAGCTGTATCTAATGACAATGACAAAGGCTAGGTCACGTGTGCAATAGCAATGCTATAACAGCAATGTTGAAAAATAAAAAAAGACACTTTGGAAATAAACATAATACCATAGTAATATTGGCAATCACTGTCGATATATTAAACTTATAGGTCTGCTCAAAATACTGTGCAATACTCTTTGGAGCCCGTTTAACATTAGCTCATTATCCGGCCTAGATAGTGTCGGAATGAAAGCGACAGGCCCTGCCACCATGCCGCTTCGCAGGAAGGCAGGACCTGATGCAGTCTCATTATCCAGCATGATGAGTCAATCCAGGTGGAGGTGGAGGCTGAGGTGGAAGACAATATGGCTCAAGCAGAGCAGGGCTATAGGCCACCTGGCCCTGCCTGCCTCACGCTGGGTAATCTGGTCTGTGTGTGTGTGTGTGTTTGTTTGTGTGTGTGTGTTCGTAGAGAAAGTGAGAGGTGTGGAATAAGGTGTATTCATGAATGTGGCTGTGTGATACCTATTGCCATGTCCATATCTATACATATGGCCTACTGTGTGTTTGCGCATCCATGTGTATGTGTTTATGTGTTTGTGTTTATGTGTCAGTATGCAAGTGTGTAATGATCTGTTTACTTGCGTGTTTGTGTGTACTTGTATACTTGTGTGTATCTATCTGCCTGCCCACCATATGTGTGTGTGTGTGTGTGTGTGTGTGGGCGAGCAGGCTACCACAGCCTCCTCCCTGTAGCGCTCATCAGTGTGATTTGATTAAGAGAGGCAGGTCAATAGTGGAGTGTGTGGGGCGTGTTGTGCGGTTAGCTGCAGGTTGCTATTGATGCTGCTCTCCCTCCTGCACGCTACTGACTCTTATCTGGTCCTGCCATCAGTGAACACACCAGCTTGAGTCGACATGTTCCACGCACAGATTTAAGGTGCACAAAAATTCCTGAATTTAGGAACATTTATCAAGATGTACTACATTTATACATTATACTATGACCAGAATTATAGAATGTTTGAATATATTGAAATGAAAGGATGCTATCAATTTCTGGCCGATTATAACTAGTATATTCATTCAGGTAGAAGAAAAGTTCACCTCAAGTGACTTTACAATTGAAAAGTGAATACACACAAAGCAAAAGTTAAAAAAAAAAAGAAAAAAAGAAAAAAAATCTGCTCCTCAGACAGTTGATGGCTATTAGTCTGAAAGCTGAAAACTTGCAAAATTGGGGTAGAACCCGTAAAAATTATCACTGAGGCTTGTTTGAGTTGCAAGTGCGGAAGGTGACACTGCAGCCAGTGTTCCATTAGCCAACTGCACCCAGACAGTAATGTCATTGAGCATTCATTACTTTACTCAGGAGCTCATTGCACTCTCCATTCTGGGGCCTACACCCCCTCAACTCTCCCAACTCTTCTTCTTCTTCTCTTTCCACCAGTCGGCAGAGGGCAGAGCCATTGTCTAAGTTCAGGTGCTTTTTCTAACTTTGCTGCTTAACACACGGATATTTTTCAAGAGCCATTAATTAAACCAATTATGAGGGCACAGAAGCCATTGATACCAGGAGGTGATTAAAACTACTGTGTCACAGCCTGCCTTTTATCAAAGTACATAATTTTGCTTTAATTTCGAATTAATTGGAATAAAGTCTACGCTGCACTAGACACATAATGTGAGGCAGTAATCGGAGGCCTTTGTGAAGGCCAAGAGATAAAACTAACCTTTCCCTTTCTACAGGTTCAAGTTAATTAAATTTCATTTAATTGTGTTTCAAGAAAAAAAATCACATTTTCTCGCCACTAATATGTCTCCACCCATTTGAAAGAGGGGGAAAAAAAACGTATTCGTGGATTGAGAGAAGGGGGAAGGGGAAGCAAAACGAAAAAAAAGGAAAAAAAAAATGAAAGTGGTCTTTCTTGAGAAGAACTGAACTGTCAGCGAATTTCAGGGGCAAAAATTAATTATTTCAGCTTGATAAACCTTTTCATCTCCTTGACTCCTTATACAGCAAAGCCAATTAATAATGTCAAACATGCTCTCCCTCTCTCTCTCCGGGGGAAGGGGCCGCACTGATGAGTGTGTTTACCGAGGGAGGGCCGAGCCGGGAGAACGAGTGAACGAACGAGCAGGCGAGAGAGAGAAAGAGAGAGAGAGAGAGAGAGAGAGGAGTGAACGAGTGCAGCAGAGAAAAACTTCCCCTAATCACGACACACCTGTCAGACGCTCGCCTCATTATCTATGTACAGAGGGCAAAGCTCATTTTGTCAGCTCGTGCCTCTCTCCTCCACACACCCCCTTACAGCCCCCCTCACCCCCCGCCCCCCCCAGCACACACACACACACACACACACACCCCAACGCCAGCGAACAACTGCCTTGGGAAGCATATAGGACTGTCGGCCAGTAGATGATTCACTTAATTACAGGAGCGCGCCGTGGTGCGGCCCAGGCTCAGATGCACGGCTAATGAACTGCTGAGAGATGAGCGGAGCGGAGCGGGAGAGGAGCAGGAAGGAGGCAGGAAGGCCTGGATCAGGAGGCAGACGGACCGCCGGAAAGCAGGGATGAGAGGAGGGATCACTGCTAAGGGAAGGGGTTGGAGTTGGGGGGGGGGGATTGGGAGGTGGAATCTTGGAGTTTGGGAATGTTTGTGTCCCCTGGGGGATGTGGAGGACGGGAGGGTTTTGGTAAGGTGCCTTTGAAGGAGCTCTTGAAGGGGCCAATAGATGATCTGTTGGCAGCTTGGGATGTCAGAGGAGTTTGTATCACACTGAGCGCTTTGCTGCAGCAGACAGAGTGAGTGAGCTATCCTTAGAATAAACAGGGGCAGAGGTGACACTTGACCACAGGCATGTGCACCTAGTGAGTCAGAGCAGGACCTTAACCTCTAACCATCATTTTTGGGCAGCTGGTGTGATGAAAGTTCATCTTGTTTGTTTGTTTGTTTGTTTGTTTGCTTGCTTGAACTGACCCTCATGTATGACATCACAAGACATAATACACTATAGGACTAGGGGCATTTCTTGGTTCATTTAGACTTTCAGCAACAAACTGACAATTATCTTTATCTAGACAGTAAATGAAGTGCAAATGTCAAATATTTTGTGTTGCATTTATATTCCAAACAAGTTGGTCTATAAGACACCAATGAAGTTAAACATTAAATCAGTTCTGACATTCCATTATTCACAGACCGGTATCGCTCACTATACAATTAAAACTAAAACTGCACTCTATATATGATAAATTCCAATTGCAGTTACTTACCTACTATGTATATTGACACTTTATTCCAGTCATTATGATTTCAATAGGATTTCAATATGAAATGCATTGCAGCCTATGCAGTTGGTGCTGACGTGAATAAAAATGAAACATAACGAGGGACGTATAATCAGGGGTGATTTCTGACATGGACAACATGGGCAGTTGCCCAGGGCGCCATCTTGTCAGGGAGCTGCATTAGCTCTTGCAAAAATAATAAAAAAAGAATAAATATATATATATATATATATATATATATATATATATATATATATATATTGGAACCATTTTTGGGGTGTTCACGCCATACACCCAGGTACAGTAAATGGGTGCAGGGTGAGACCACGTATGGAGGGTGGGGCTATACCTGCCGCTGGTCATGTGACTCGTGCTTTGGATACGATCACGTGCGACGGCGGCGGTGGCTGTGGCGGTGAGCAGCAGCGGCGGCGGCGGTGATGGTGTCTCCTGCCCGTGTGTCCCAGAGCGTCTGCTGGTGAAATATGGAGGCGAGCGAACGGAGCTCTTTTGGGAGACGGGCTGACACTGATCACTGACAGCCTGATCAAGATGTACTCCACTCGGCTGCTGCTGCTGCAGCTAAATGCTTTTGTACACACACACACACACACATACAAACGCACACGTACTCATGGACACACACATGCACACATGCTCACACACACATTTACACTAATCAGTTATCAGTTATCAAATATGTCAGAATTTTTATGTAGCACGGCTCTTTTCATGTGACTCCAAATGATTTCACGTTGTGGAAACATTCTTTATTGTTTGGTCTAATATTTTGGTAATGTTGGAACTGTCTTTGTATTTGTTGTGTGTGTGTGTGTGTGTGTGTGTGTGTGTGTGTGTGTGTGTGTGTAAGCTCCACGGTAGAGAGTGGGTGGGATCTTACAAGAACCACGTGGACCAAACTGTGTCTTGACATTTGTCTCATCATCATCATCATCATCATCAGCGCTGTACTCCTGCTCCCAGTGCTCCCTATGTCTGGCCGCCAGCCCCCGTCATTAAAGTTGCATTTGGGAGAGACCACCGGCCCACAGGCCCACCAGCCCACCGGCCCCACTCACATGCTGCTGGCATTAATACAGGCTGCTCTGAAGGCAGGGAACATCCCTGTGTGTGTGTGGGTGAGTGTGTGTGTGTGTGTGTGTGTGTGCGTGTGTGTGTGTGTGTGTGTGCGTGTGTGTGTGCGTGTGTGTGTGTGTGTGTG
>JASCQY010000078.1:11132605-11144318 GCA_030264315.1 Sardinella tawilis | reverse complement strand
CTTTCCCATCACAGTTAGCAGTGGGCTGATCATCCTGAGTATGTTTATGTCATGATTGAAGTGTGTGTGTGTGTGTGCGTGTGTGTATTACTGAGTGTGTACTGTACGTGTGTCTCTGTGCACGCATGCAAGCGTGCATGTCTCTGAAGCTGCCCTTGCAGACTTATAAACTAAGCACAATTTTAATAACATAATGTTGGCCTTTCAGCAGTTGCAAACATGGCTCAGTAACGCAAGCCCCTCTGTCACCAATAAACCTCACAGAATTCATTTATAAATTCATGCTGGCATAAGTTCCCCCACTCACTGTGGCGGGCCTCGCTGGCGGGCATCTCCTATCGTCTATTTTTAATTTTAAACCGTGAGAGACACACTTTACTGCAAGAGTCACATTTTACAGTCGCGCGTCTGCTGCCCATATCCAGCCACGGTGTAGAATGGCCAGAATTTACTGTACAAGTCCATCACATGTCACACTCTGCCGTGACGACCCCAAACCAAACTAGCCCTCCTAAAAGTGCCCCCCCCTATCCCCACCCCCTTCCCCCATAGCCCATAGTCCCATCCACCAATAACTGCCCCAGGGCTGCCCCATGGACCCCCACTGAGAAGGGGGCTCTGGGGTGATTCACCAGCCCTTTCAGTTTTTAAAAGCTTCTATGGTCCTTTTTAGAGGAAAGTGAATAGCTAGTGTTGGAAAGACTACTCATTTTAATCCAAATATGGTTCACACAAGGTGTGATATCAAGTGTACCCTCCCTCATCTGTTTCCTGTGCCATAGAGATTCATATCGCTGGCTTGGACCCTAGTGAAAAAAAAAAATCTGACAAGGATAAAAGTCTCATTTGTTTTTGACCTGCTTTTGAAGTGCTTGACTGGATTGCTTTGGCATTTTAGGTCAGAGTATCATTGCTTATCAGTTTGCCGATCTTACGTGTGAAACATCAGTAACTCAAGAAAAAAAAATTTTCAACACTATCAATGAAACCGAAGTTGTCTCAAAGTTATTGCAGCTGTCATCTCAGTTTGTTCCTCAACTTTCTGAGGAAATAAGAAATTATTCATAATAGTATCAAAGAAAATATATCAGCTATTTGAAATAAGTCTGCAAAAGATATCACGTTTTCAAAGAAGCTGATACCCTCTATATTTCTGTTTCAATTCTAATACGTATTTGATTAGCAGATAATGTGGTAAAAGTTTAAAGTCTAGCCTTGCATGAAAAAATATGGCATTTACTGATGACCTATAGTCAAGCTGAGAATTTTTTTGCACAAGCCGTACACTCAGTCTCGTTTCCTTGAGATGAGGCCGAACATTTGTACTATGGTTATCATCTCGTGATGGAAACACTTGTACCATGCATCAGTGACAGCATTTATGATATTCAGCTGTTAGGCTATAAGGGCCACATACTGTATAGTAAGTGTTGGATTACACCCCTCATTCAGAATAATTTCACTTTTGAGGAAATAGTTCAGTTCGTAATTATACGTCTGATCTTTCAACAGCGTATGTTACTAAAGAAACTCTTTTGAAAACCCTGCCGACAGTCACTCTGCTGAAAGCCGACATCATACGGAGATTTAAGGCTTGAAATCCCTGGATCTGCCAATGCATGAACATTAGTGAAGCCCTGTGAGTGCCCTTTTTATGAAGTGTCTTTTAATTTAATGTGATTTAATGTGATTTAGCCTTGCTTTTAAAATGTCCTCTGTTACTGACTTGGCTCTTTTTTTCATCTCTTTGCTTTCATTTTGCTCCATGGGGCGTATTTTTCTTTCCTCATGGTTTTTAATTATTTTACACTTACTACAGTAGAAGATTAGCGTGTTGCCAAGTGTGGGAATCTCAAAGACTTACAGTATCACAATCATAGCAACTTTTCCCCATCAAAAGCGAGCGGCTCGGACAAAAAAAAAAAAAAAAAGAGAAAGAGAAAAACAAACAAAACAAAAATCCAAATCCTTGTGGATGACCTCCACTGCCAAATTGTATCTGAGATTCTCAAAATAAAGAGTTATGCAATGTCATGCAATGTCACACAAATTAAAAAAGAGTACAGCCATTGGGAGTGGTCTAGATAGGTTAGGACAAACAGTGTGCTTTTATTTTGAAATGTAACTACAAAATTATAGAGCAAGGTCACTCTTTCTCTTCCTCTCCCTCTTTTTGTGCTCTTCTTTCTGGCTGTCATTGTATGGCTAATTCTTCAATAATGTTGCAGACTGACCTTTTGCACTTGTGTTTGTTTTTTTCTCTATCTATTGACCAGGTCTCCATTTAAATAATCAGTGCAGGGACTTTATTGACATGTTACACAAAGCTACAAATCCCAAGACTTAATCGGAAGACCATGTCGTTAACCTCTCTCTCTTCTTCTCCCTCATCTCTTTGTTTCTCCTCTCCTTTCTTTTTTCCCTCCCCAACCTTGTCTCTTATTTATCTCCACTTCCTTCCTTCCCTCCCTCGCTCTCTCACTTTGTCTCTTCTGCTTTAAATCTCTCTCTCAGCTCCTCTGACAAGCACTCCCTCTCTCTCCCTCTTTCTCACTCACTCTCTTTCCCTCTCTCTCAATTTCAGTCCTCCGCCATCATTCCCCTCCTCACCTCTCGCCAAGAGTGCTTACTTAACACTACTAAATCAAGAAGCCATTGGCTTGCCAGAGAGAGAGAGAAAGAGAGAGAGAGAGAGAGAGAGAGAGAGAGAGAGAGGGAGAAAGAGAGAAAGAGAGTGCCTGCTTCTGCTCCTTGTCTCTCACGGACATCAGGCAGCCACCAGACCAGGCTGTGTGGGCTACATTTCAGCACTGACGTACGGCAAGTCTGATTTAATGTGTCAAAACAGGCGTAGCGGCTCCTGATATCATATTGATGGGGTTGATGGTGTGCTGTTCTGGCTCTGCCCGATCCTGCCATATAGCCCTCGGGCACACACACACACAACTGCCTATCAGTGCCACTTCTCAGGGGCCTGTTAGCATGCTAGCGTGTCTTCAGGTTTCACAAGCTTCCCTCAAAGGGGAGGAAGGAGGTTGTTAGCATGAGCTCTGCTGACAGTGATTCTGGCTTTGGATCTCCCCCCAAGAGAAAGCTGGATCAGTGAATAAAAATCCACTTTTTTTCTCAAACTTATACAGTTAGGAATAGAGATTGAAGACATTCAGTAAAGTGTGTGTGTGTGTTTGTGTGTGTGTGTGTGTATGCGTATGTGTGTGTGTATGAGTACAGTATGTCTCTGTGTGTAAGCCTTGTGTTAGCCATACAATTTACCAACTAAATGAGTCCCACTGACCTATTGATAAAATGTCACTTGAATTAACAAGGTTTACGGTCAGCCACTACTACAGAAAGTGAACCACACTGAGATGAACCATACTGAAACACTGACATGGTTGCCGTGTAATTTCAATTGAAGTCACTTTATAAAAGTAATGGTGCCCTTGAGAGAAGTGAAATATAAGAAATATAATTTCACTGCCTTTCATTTCATAAAGCCTTAAGTGTGCCTTTTAAAGGCAAATGGGTGTATTTTCAAGGCCACTTTTGCTCCCTTTCCAATGTCAACGCCTGTCTGTCTGTCTGTCTGTCTGTCTGTCATTGCGTTCCGCAGCCACAGTGTCATCTGCATCTTCGTGGTGTTCCCTGCCCTGCGCTAAGAGACTTGTTTACTCACTGGAAAGACTTGCAGATCAGGAACATCCAACACAAAATCACAGGCCAAGAGACAGCCCATGAAAACACACCCGAGGAGTCTAAACAAATTCTATTTTTTTTTTTTTTTGTTTGCTGCAATTGGAAAAATAGTGTTTCAATCTCACCTCGAAAAAAAACATGATGTTTAAGTGGGGACGTGCTGGGACGTGTTCCTTTCGCCTGCATTCCACCTCGCAGTGTCTTGTCCCAGTCTGCAAAGCGGGGGGAACATGGCCGAAACCTCAGCGGTGACAAAACTGCCAATTGTGGTGTGTTTGTGATGTGGATTTCTGCATTCTTGCACATTTTTGTTCATGCCTGTGTGTGTATGTGTGTGAGCGAGTGTGTATGTGTGTACTGTATGACTGTATGCCTGTCTGACTATGAGTGCATAACCCACTCCGTGAAAAAGAGACAGGAGGGTAACTTTTTATATCGCTCCATTTTGCGGCTTCGCCAGGCTCTGAGCCTGACACACACTGGACAGCGGTGGGGGACGTTTTTGCCAGTGACAAAGCAACATTTTATGCTGTGTTTCTTCATTGGGCCATCTGTGGGTGGATATGCATTGTCCTGTCCCCACGTAATCTCCCAGACCTAAGCCCTGTTTTTGGGGAAGCCCCGCTTGAGTTTTATATCATTTATAGTAGCCCCAGAGACGTTCGGTGCATGTGGGAATGTTTTGGAGTCTGTCTATGTTTGAATGCGGTGTTTGCCAGCAAATTTGAACATCATAAGAGCCCAGTGCTGGAAGAGATCCAGAAACTCTCAATCGAAAGAGGCATGTTGTAACTTTATTATTGCCTCTTTCTTTCTATTTCTCTCTCTCTTGATTTCCCTCTTTGTCTCTGTCTATCACTCCATCTAATGTCCTTTCCTTTTCTTTTTTTCTCTCTCTCTCACTCGAATCACATCAAATCAGCTGCGGTCGATCTGAGGACGGAGAGAGAGAAAGAACATGCAATCTTCCAATCAAACGGAATGCATAGGAATTGATGCCATTTGACCTCTATTTCTTCTGATAGCTTCTCTGGCTCAGGGATGAAGCAGCTGCAAGGGCCCAGTGATCACGGAAGTCAATACTGATACTGAAATCTGAAATTTGCCTTCAGCGCTACAGACCTTTACTTTGTCTGAAAAGTTCTCCAGAGCCATCATCAAAATAGTCTTACACTCCCAAGGGAAATTACTGCTGTGATAGCATAACATCTCTGTGAATCACACTGTTTGTTGTTTTAACATTAGCATTTGTACAGTAGGCTACTCCAGTTAAGACGGCAAGTTAAGTTGCTAAATCATATGGTTTTATTAAAAATGTATTCAAATATGGTGTCTAATGTGCTAGACAAAATACTATAATTCGTCAAACTTTGAATATTTCTTCTGAAGTGATCCAGGCTTTTGCAATCTGATCCGTGTGATAACATAGATGTATCACTGTATGTCATGAGTCTCCCGACAACAGTCCTGATCTCACACCATCTCATTCTACGGGATAGCACCTCACATTTCAAACACCTAGGGCTTCACACAGTATAACCAAAATCCCTCAGATAAACAATCCCGACATCCAAGAAAACGCCAGATGCAAAGACTAAAATCTGTTGCCAGGGACATGAATGATTGGACGATTCACTTCAGATTCCCTGCATGCTCTGCTGTAGTTGACGCATATACCAACCTCAGGATGATCTCAAAACCACAATGTGTCCTATTGTTCCGTGGGATAGACCAGGATGACGTATCCTGTATGTGAATGTTTGTCCTCACAGAGCAAGCATTTTATGAGCTCTGAAGGCCATAAAGATTGACAGCAATATTCTTCACAAGGCTGGTCAGTCTTATTTCTCAAGCAGAGTCCCAGAGTAAACTCTTCTTTTTCCTCAATAGGAGAGGAGAGGCAGGGTTGTGTTGTTTGTGATATTGCCATTGCAAAACTCCCCCATATTACAAGCAAGAGCATTTGATGTAATGCCAGGCAGCAATGATGTACTACGTCAAAGACTTTAACATCAGCTCATTAATGCTTTAAAAATCAGCTCTCATTTTTGTTTTTACTAATATGTTATACAGCTCAATACATTGTAGACTTTTATAGTTCTGTCTACATTCATCTTACTTAATGATGTGCACTGCTATACACAGATCAAATGCAGATGTACGACTGGGAATGCTGTGTCCCCAAAAGGGCAAAGGTAGTAATTTCGGATGTATATCACATAATTTTCTATTCTATGCTTGACTCTCATTATTGTGGCAGTTGTGGTTTGAGTTGTCGGTAAGTGAGAGCACGATCCACATCTTATTTCTGTCATCCTTCAAAGACATTTCAGGTCACATTTCTCGTGCACACTGAATGTAAACACTTGTTTTCCCTCAATGGCTACAATAACTAGACTCGGGCCTTAATGTTGATATCTGAATAAGGACAAATAAAAAACTAGGAAAAAATAGGAAAATCAACCAGATGTGGTTGAGCAGAGTAAAAAAGGACAAAGGTGGCCATACATAGCCATACACTTAGTCCACTGATTTATAGTAAGCTTTGCAGGTAGGGGTCCATAATCACTCAAAGTCTTCCCGCCCTATTGCAATGCGTTTCGGGGGCTACGTGTCAAGGATGGAAGAGGCATAGTGCAGTCTGGGACATCATCACCACGCAATGGCCTCACCATCGCCTCCGACTGTCTCCTGTCCTCTGAATACACTCTGAGGGATTGAGCACAGACCCTTGAGCCTAATCCTGCGCTGCTCTCATACACAGGGAATAATGTCTCCAGTCATACTGGGCTGCCAGCCTGAATTTCAGATGAAGGTTTAACATTTCAGTTTGTTCTTTTATACTTGCGTGTGCGTGTGTATGTGTGTGTGTACGAGAGAGAGAGAGAGAGAGAGAGAGAGAGAGAGGGAGGGGGGCTAGAGATACCTGGTTAAGTCTGAAATATGGAGATCCCCTCTTCCCTCACATCTTCAGTGAGAGCTCGCTATATCTCAGGGGAGCGTACTGATTTCGTGAGTGATATAGTGTAAGGTGCTTTACCCATCTTGGCAAAGCGGAGCCTGTTTTAGTAGGCTCTCGGCGTTCACCGGAGACCTGTGTGCCGGCTCACAGATATGATATATTATCTCCTCAGAGAATGCCTGAACGACAGGGGGAAATAGCGAGAGAAAGCGAGCATACTTAGAGCCCTGCTTGAGTCTTGGCAAATGCCGCGTTCTGTGCCGATTGTATTGGGTTTCTGACGTTTGCCGAAAAAATCGCTTATTCTCCTCTCCAGTGCATCTTTTGGGTGTCGGCTTCAATTAAAGTGATTCTCTTTGATTTGTTCTGTTACACATCCAAATCCAACCATATGAGAAAAAGACAGTGGGACGCCTTGGCCACCCAAACAAGCCCAGATGCATTTTGGGTATGAAATCATAACTCAGATTTTCCAGTGCAGTCACCCCCACTGATTTTTGAATGCAAATGTCTAAAAATGGCTTTGTGTCTCCCCTGAGCCCCCGTAGTTTATGAAAGACACACATGTTTGCTTTCACTGAGATACACTGTAGTGGATACACGCACGCTACAAAAGTTGGGTTTCTATATCTTTTAACCTGCATGTGGCACTTGCCCTCGTCAATTACCCAGCACTCTTTGATGCATTCCAAAGTCATTCCAAAGTGCCTCGTCTTCATGGCAATGCTGCCCCACTCAAACCCCACATGTGCACAAAGGCAAAACACACAAGAAAAAGAAAGAGAGAAAGAAAGAAAGAAAGAAAGAAAGAAAGAAAGAAAAAAAAAACAGAAATGCCGGGGCCAAAAGGCAATCATTTAATGCCCCATCGGAGGGAGCAAGCGGGGCCAGGCAGCGGATGGACCACGGGACTTCCACCTTTGATGTTGGCATGCTGGACGCGGGCCCTGGGATCGCTGCACGGAGCCCCAGCGCTGGAGATGCTCAAGTTTCATTACTGTGATGGGAAAATCACACAGGGGCCGCTCAGCTGAGCTTTATTTTTTCAGAGCGGCTCTTCGTGCCCCCTGATGACCCCCTCCCCCCCGTCCCACTCTTCTACCCAAACCCTGACTGCCCCCCTCCCTCCCTCCCTCCCTCCACCCCTCCACCCGACCCGATCCCTGCCTAGGAGTACATTGTAATTTTGGGGGCTCACATCAGATCATGGCGTCCAGAGGGTATTTATCTTCCGTGGCAGATATGGATGTCCTGTGCTGAGTTTGGGGCTGATGCAAGCCCTCTTCCCCACCTCAGCCACCCCCCACCCAGTATTACTAGCAGGCTCTTACATTTTACTCGATATGATAGAGGGGTGTGTCTCATGCACATCCTTGTGATGTATGAACGTAGCACACACCCCATGCGCTCCGAATCCCGTATCCACTGTGAATCCTTACAGTCTAGCGCTCAGCAAGATCTTCATAAGTAGTTCAAGAACCTTTTTTTTTTTTTTTTTTTTTTTTAAATATCTGGTTTTGCACGCCATTCCTTAGATGTTCTTTTCTTTCTCTTTTAATTTTAAACATCTTTAAAAACAAATCTATTGTGGCACGGTATTATGGTTTCACGGTGTGCTATATGTCCACACACACAGACATAAATACACAGCGCTGTTCAAAAAGCACTAAGTACAGTAATTAACATATAAAAAGCCCTTACCACAATCACCATTGCTACGTTTCAATAAGAGGCTTGTCTTAATGACCATGTTGATATCACAATGCACCAGACGAACTGAATACAGTAATTGTGTGCGCTGGCTATGAATCATGGGAGGACCCCTGACCTGTTGAGGCTGTCACTGGAGCATTGGAATCCATCACGGCGGCTCGGAGCTGCTGCAGCTCCCGTAATGCGGTATAAGCTGCCTGAAACAAGCCTTTAGAAAAGAAGCGATTTGGTATCCTAGCCACACGTGGTCACTAGACAATAGAGTCATTTACTAATGAAGAAATGAAGAGGAGGGGGCCTCTGGGACGGGTGTCTTTCATGGAGATAATTCCATTTCAATCCGCATGCACAGCTAGTTATCAGTCAGGCTCAAGTCCTGTGTGGATAGGCGGCCATAATCAGCATGTGCATGCATGCTGCCTGTGACGCTGCATTTACAGATCGCTTGAAAAGGTTATGGGAAACATCAGTCAGATGTTGTGTAAACTTGTACATGCTGTTTGCACTAGCCGGATTTGGATAGCAATGCAATTCGGTTTGCATTTGAAAGGTCAGCTGTGACACTGGGACAGTGATGTCCGGGGTGTGCACAGAACATTGTTTGCTGCTGAAATTGATGAGTGTTTTTTTTATTTGTTAAACAATTGGAGAACTGGGTGTCCTCTTTATATGATGTGTTTTGCTCATACTGTATATTAACAATTTATAAACAATTATCTACTGTGTAGTACACCAGTTATAACAGCCCAGGGCACATGGATTGCTATCATTTACATAACTAAGAGTCTGATTTAAGTAATGTCATGTATGATTGATATGCTCAGTGCACGACACTGTAATAAGTTTTGTAAAAAAAAAAAAAAAAAAAATCTCCCCGCAGGATTTCAGTGAATCAGTTTTTGAGAATTCACACATCATTACTCTTTTTGAGCAGTCTTACTCTTATGATGTGTGTGTGTGTGTGTATGTGTGTGTGTGTGTGTGTGTGTGTGCGTATTCGTGCATGTGTGCGCATGGTGTGTTTTCCTCATTAGCTTGTGAGTGGGTCCGACATGACATTTAGCCACTTAGCCGTTTTCCACTGAGTGCGGCTTCTGTGGCTGGGACTGTCACTCACACACCCTTATGTCATCATCAGGAGCCATCTGACACTGATGTATTCAGCATCCCTCCTCCTCCTCTCTTCCTCCTCCTCCTCCTCCTCCTCCTCTTCCTCCACTCAACAGACAGGTAACCATGATTCTCGCACTTCAGCTTTCAACTGAGTTTCCTGCTCAGATCAATGTGTCCATATAAAGTCGAATCCTTTTTTCCCAGCTGTACAGTATAGTAGCCTACGTATCAAAGCTACAGCTTGCCTCCGTGCTGACGAGTTGCAATCATTTTCTCTCTAGTTCCCTAATCCTCCTTTAAAACAAATTAGGTGTGGACAGCTTTTTCCCCCCTGCCTCTTTAACCAAGGAAATGTGAGATATGTCTTCTCAAAACATCGAGCGAGAAACAGAACAAGACGTTTAAAGTATGTGGAAGGGAGAAAAAAAAAAGACTAGGAAACTCTGAAAGTACCTTGGACGGTCTGCTGTAATAGATTCTTTTTTGTCTCTTGTAAAGTGGTGTTTCAGAGGGCCAAACATTCAAAAAGCATGTGGACATGCCACATTGTCTGTACGGTTAAAAAGACAAAAAAAGACAAAAAAAGACAAAAAAAAAACCCTGAGCAGCAGCAGCAGCATTTAGCCCTGGAGACATTATCTAAGTGGCTGTAAAGTCCTATTTTAGCTGCGACTAAAGCCGCCATTCTCATCGGGGGCTTTTAGAATCCTGTGAGGCAACATCCACATAGGATCTACTAATCCAGTTAGTCTGCTGGTTAAACATCCACCATGAATACACAGTAGCGTTTGACCCCCCCTGGGTCTCCTCTCCCCAAGATCCTGGGAGGGGGGTCTCTTCTCATTAAAGGTGATCTAAGTGATCTAAGAAGAGGCAAACATGCCGTTTAACCTACCCCCTACCCCCCGCCCCCACCCACCACCACCACCACCCCTTTGGTCCTCCCTGTGCGCGTAGTCCCCCCTCCCCTCCATATGTTTCAGCTGGAGCACCACAGAGAATCCCTTCAAATCCTTAGGTAAAGGCTGGCTGCCACCACATGGAGTGGCACAAGAGGTTGAATCAGAGGAGGGAGAGGGGGAGGAGGAGGTGGAGGGGGGTCTATTTAACATGAAGTGAAAGTGGCGGCGGGTTTATTGGGGTTTGGGGTTTGGGGTTTGGGGGGGGGGGGGGGCGGATGGGGGTTGGGGGTGTTTGGGATTAGCCGTGGGGATCGCCACATAAAGAGGGGGCCTAATCCATGAAATCTTGAAGGAGGCTGGAGAGGAAATGAGGACAGGGAGGGAGAAGTGACCCGATCGGCTCTTTATCTGCCCAGAGTGGAAAGGGCTGGGGGGGGGATCGCAGAGGAAGTTAAGGAGTGTTTGTGAGACACACACACACACACACACACTCACTCACACAAACAAATATATGCATGTGTCCTTTTGAAGTAGCATAGAGTAGAATAGAATAGAGGAGGCATCCTGCTGTCCCCAAATCACCTACTCATATACTGTAGATACATGCCATTTCAAAACACATTTAATTTATTAAAAAAAAGGTTTGTTTTTATTGCATTTATTGTGCTTCTTGACATATTGGCTACAATATTATTGCCCTCCTTCTGAATCTACTGTACATTATTAAATAAAAACAACAACAAAAACAACAAAAAAAAAGATATGATAAAAAAAAGAGGGAGATGCTTAAAATATTCCATGTTGTGGCTGAGCTCCTCCAAAACAGCCTAACAGGCCCTTAGCTCCCATAAGCAGCCCAGACCCCCTGCTGCTCTCCAGACAAAAAAGGGAAATGGACCTCAGCAGCTCCTTCAGAGCAGAGTGGAGCGGAGCAGCCAGCAGGCAGGAGCTGGCCAAATCAACTGGGACCGAAATGACAGAACACAACGCTAATTTCCGCTTCACATTTCCTGTGATTCATGTGTGTGTGTGTGTGTGTGTGTGTGTGTGTCAGGGGGTGTTGATGGTGGTGGTGACCCCTTTGATAGTGCTGGCTGCAAATCCCATCGGGGCCTTGCCCTGTGCCCCCCGATCAGTCTCTAATTAAAGAGAAATGGGGATGAGTGTCACTAAGCTGCCATCTATCACAGGATTTCTATTCAATTAAAGCGCCGGGGCAGCCACGTCCACAAAAGCAGAGGGACGTGTGTGTGTGTGTGTGTGTGTGTTTGTGTGTGTGTGTGTGTGTGTGTGTCTGAGTGGTGGGGGGGGCCACCACCGCCCGACT
>JASCQY010000078.1:11104350-11118265 GCA_030264315.1 Sardinella tawilis | reverse complement strand
ACCCCCAGCACCAGCACCACCACCAGCAACCCCCCCCCCCAGCCCTGGTCCCTGGGCACACAATGACTCGCTACATTAGCCAAATGGCCAGAGCCCCGTAGTCGGTAATGAGGTGAGTTGGTGGAATTGTAGCTCGTTCATCATCCTGCTCCCTCCAATATAAGTGTTCTTTTATCAGGTCCTCCCGGAGCTGATGTCATCGCGGCGGACATAAATCTTCTGTCAGGGGATGCCGGGGCCCCCATAATGCCCTATTAGTGGCCGTGTTCCGAAATCGTTATGAACAAATGAATGACCGGAGATTGGCCATCAGGGCCACTCCCCATGTGCGTGGGGCTGTCTGTGCTCTGTGGGCATATACTACACTATACCTGCAGCACAGGCTGAGGGGAGGGCCGGCAGAGGAGAGGGTGCCGGGGAGTCAATTAGGTGCTCTTGGTCAATGGATTTCAATTGAATTTGGGCGCAGTGCTGTGTTTGTCACTTGTCACCTGTACAAATGCGCGCACTGACACACATATACATACACACTTAGTACATGTAAACAAACAAAAACATAGATACATTACATGTAACAAGCAAACAAACATACATGTCGTACATACATACATACTGTACATAAATACTGGTATATAAACAAACATACTACACAAACATGCTAACATATACAGTACATGGCCCATATATACAAAATCTATTATAAATTCAAAGAAATGAAATAGTCAACACTATGTTGAACTTTCAAAGAGGCTGTGGACCCGTGCGGTGGTTATATATTCTTTCCAGACCACCACGTGTAGGCTGTCCGCCATGTCTCAAGTTCACGTCTGTGTGCACATGCCGTCCAAAAATGGCTGAAAGATTTTCAAGCAGAAATGGGAAGATGACTCGAACTCATATCCCCGCTGAACAATATAAAGACTTTCCTTTCAAGTGTCTCCCAAGGTTAGCGATGTCACTTCCTGCTCTTCATGATCAGAGCAAGAGGGAATGCAGCGGACACAGCAGATGGAGTTGGACAGCGCAAGAGAAAGAGAGAGGGAGAGGAGAGGGAGAGGGAGGGGGAGAGAGAGAGAGAAAGACAGGAGAGAGGGAAGGAAGGAGGGAGAGAAAATTCCACTTTCCCATGAACCCCCCCAAATACGCGAAATAAGGGTACATGTTGTCAAATATTCCTCCCTGGAGGATGAAATGGATGCAATGACATTGATGTAATGATCCCTGGCCTGAGATTTGAGGAGGAGCTGCCGCAATGAAGAAGCCATATGTGTAAATCTCTCCGAGCACTCCACCACAAAAGTCAGCATAACAATGTCCATTATTAGCAGTCAGTGGAATGAGCGATGAGGGATCGCTATGCTGCATGTGTTCCCATAGAACTACAGTAGGTCTGTATTTCTATATATTTATGTATTAACTATGGATTCAATCTAGTGGAGTTGAAGGGACATACTTTCATCATCCATAATGACAATAAATATATTTGACCACTTGCTTTAATTTGACTTGGCTTTGTTTTTATTAAATGATTTCACGTCGGAATAAAAATATGCTTTCCCATGCACTGATGATATAAGCTGCTAAGATGTATAATCTGGCTGCTGTTGTCTAATATTGTTAAGCTTCACGATGCATTACAATGTTTATTGGCCTGAGCGTAATCCCTTATCTACACCCACCCTCTTACCTTAACAAGCGACGCCGAATCCCCCCCCCACCACCACCACCACTGCCACCATCCTCCCATCCTAGTCAGTTATGGCTCGTTATTAAATTAATGCTCTCATTAAGTTCTCAAGAGGACCCCATTTGCATGGCAACAGCCGACTAAAGCGTTATCTTGCTATCAGATATATAACGGAGGTTGGGAGTGAGTGTTGAGTGCTCGGTGTGAGAGAGAGCAGATTTGTGTGTGTGTGAGAGAGGTCTTTGTGTGGGTGTGTGCGTGTGTGTTGGGGGGGGGGGCGCCTTGTGTGTGTGTGTTGGGGGGGGGGGGCTAGTAGATAATAAAAAAGAGAGAGGCCGTACATCCCTATTAATATGGGAGGAGGTCTGGGCCTGACAGGTGAGATAATACGTGCAGGATGTTCTTTCATTAGTCATACTATGGGAAACACAAGGGGCTGCCAGTCAGCTCATCAAGACCACAGCTTCCTTTTCTGAGTAATTGACCTCTATTCCACCGACTCATACACACACATACACACATACACACACACACACGCACACACACACACGCACATGCACACACACACACACACACACACACACACACGTGCGCACTGATCCTCTTCACGTGAACGCAGACATGCTAACAGATAAATGCATACATATATAGATACAGACAAAGAGAGACAGGTCAACACACATGTATGCACACACAACACATACATACACACACACACACTGATACACACACACACACACACACACACACACACACAGGCAAGTGTTTCCTTTCTCTCTCTCTCTCCTTTCATTGCTCGCATATGTGAGTTTACAGTGGAATAAATAAATCAATTCCCTTGGCGGCCTGGATAAATGGCCGCACCGTGGAGATGCCGCCAGACAGCCAACGCCTCCAAAAAAGCTAATTTCCCTCCTGCTAACGTCGGCCATTTGTCTTTGCTAACTGCCGCTGTTTGTGACTTTTTGTTGTAATAACCAGAGGGTCGACTGCAATTACCGCTGCCTCCGTCTCCACAAACAGGGAAGGACGAGTTGTGATCACAAAGCATCGTGCTGAAATTATTGGACTTGATGTTTGTTTTCTTTTCCTTTTTTTTCCCGCCCCGCTGTAATTACGGAACGAGGGAACAAGTTTTTTTTTTTTTTCATATTCATTGCCTGGCCGGCTCATTTGTTGGACGTGTATAGGAAAAAAGGAGGAGAGGAGACCAACACCAGCGATTGAATGATTTGTGAGACTTTATTACGGAGCGTTAGATTCAATAAAGAGGTGAACAGTAATTGGGTTACACAGTGTTGGGTGGTTACAGAGTTCCGGAGAACTGGGAGATGAAGAGAGAAGATTCTCTCTCTTTTCTTTTTCCTCTTCTTCTTCTTCTTCCTCTTCTCTCTTTCTCTCCCTCTTTCTCTCCTCCCCGCACCTCCCCCCCCCCCCCCTCCCGGATGTATTATGTCCATCCGCCATCCGGGCTACTCGACCGGGCAAAGCCTGGCTATCCGTGGCAGCAAAGCGGCGAGCCGAACAAAGAGCGGCCAGGGAGAGCAAGGAGGCATTGTTGCAGATGACACAAACACGTTTCGCCAAGCCTGCTTCACCGCACGCCCAAACCACACACCACCACCACCCTCAACCCCCCATATCCCCCTCCCACTCCACCACTCTATGGCCACAACCACCTCTCCTCTTCCACCACCAACACCCCCCACCATTCCTGTTAGTGGCCAATCACTGGAGGAGGCCAAGCACGGAGGAAAACAGCTTTTCTATTCCAGCTCGTTGGGAAGGAGCCAAGTACACGTTGCCATTTGATGGCAAACTCACAGTACACCTGTTCCCACCAGCTGGCAAACATAACCTATGTCACGGGGATGTGTCAAAGAATTGCAAGTTCGGTCTGTGCGCCATTTGGGTTGGCGGTGACTCCCTCGCTCTTTCTGTATGTGTGTGTGTCTATGTGTGTGTGTGTGTGTGTGAGTGTGTGTGTGTGTGTGAGTGTGTCTGTTTGGATGTTAAAGAGAGGACAAAGACACACAGAAAAAAAAACACAGATTAGAGGATGTCCAGCGAATGAATGAATGAGCATGAATGGAAGTGTCAGTGTGACTGGTGTCTATGTATACCTGATGTGTGTGTCCATCATTAAATGAATGTAGCACCATTTGTCAGTGAGATTTGAGCGAGCTGGCTTCTCATCCTTCAACCGTGTGTGCCTGTGCTTGTCTTTATGCATGCTGACATATTAAGTGTCTGTTTAGGGCTGACCTCTGCATCTGCCAATGTCTATAGATCTAACGGTGTGTGTGTGTGTGTGTGTGCGTGTGTGTGTGTAAATGCTCGCCTATGATGTCTGCGTGTTTCCTGTCTTGGCTCACACCTATAGTCATACCTCATACAACAGATGTGTGTTTGTGTCTTCCAGAGCTATCTAAACCACTATAGATATTTATATGCGATTGCTTGCATTTTATCATGTGCTTCTGTGTGTGGATTTGCACCTGGGTCATTCCAGTGTCCTTTCAATTCACGTAAGTCTGTGTGTATGTGTGTGTGCAAGCATGTGTGTTTGGCTCCTTTCTCTGTCACAGATGTGTGTGTGGCGAGTGATAAAGCAGGGGCTCATCTGAAGCCATCCTCTCCACACACACACACACACACACACACACACACACACACACACACATATGCACACAAAAGGCAAATGTCATTTGCATGCAGTAATTATAGACAGCCCTGCCAGGGGTGTGTGATAGCAGTCACTTGGGGCGCTGCGGTGAAATTAGCTTTCCACGGCCACCTAAATAGGTGCGAAATAAAGAAAGCCGGAGAGGAGAGGAGAAGAGAAGAGAAAAGAAAAGAAAAAAGGTCAGCTCAGCACGATGTCGCAAGCCGATTCTATTAAAACTGCTTGGATGGGTTTCTGAGCGCAGAACAATGCAGGAATACCACGGTGCCAATAAGGCTGGAATGGGCGCGCCGACATTAATGAAAATTACAATCCAAACTAAGTGGAACTCGAGCACCACAGCACACTGATTAGCCTGGATCAGTTAGCGAGGATAGCTTGGCATGAAAATTACCACCACGTGTAATTAAAACTACGATGCCAGCGAGCTTTTATTGGTTATGCACACTAGCAATGACAGCGCTAGAAGATTAGCATAAAATTAAAATAATTTCCCCCACCAAACCTGTTTGCATATTGACATACAAAAGGCCAATCTTTTCCGCAATTTATATCTAGTTTGAATTTCATCCACCGTCAAACAGAGAGAGATTTATTTTCTTTCATCATTTAGTCAGCCCTGGTTTTATAGACTAGCAGTCAGTATATTTCCGGTGGGTTTTCCAGGTCTCCAAGCACGGGTCCCCATGAGTTTGGTGACCTTGGTGTCCCCGCTGCAGTGCTCAGAGAGCAAAACTATGCCACAATTTGTCCACAAACTCACCCAACGCATTTTTTGACCCAGAAGTAGGTTTCAACCTCAAGGTTGTTTTCAACGACAACTGTGAAATCGCCTCAATGATTCTTACATCTCTCTGGGTAACGGCCTGTGTGTGTGTGTGCGTGTGTGTGTGTGAGCATGTGTGTGTGTGTTTGTGTGCCTGTATGAGTATGTACCTGTGTGGGAGTCGGTGGGGTTTCTCACCTCAAGGTCTTCTCTCATGATAACTGTGAAATTGCCCCTCTGGTTCTAACACTGCAGTGTTTCAATGAATCAGACACTATCCGCCACTATGGGTGTGTGTGTGTATGCGAGACAGAGAGAAAGAGAGAGAGAGTCTATGTGTATGTGTGTGGGAGAGAGAGAAAGAAAGAGAGAGAGAGAGTCTAAGTGTATGTGTGTGGGAGAGAGAGAGAGAGAAAGAGAGAGAGAGTCAATGTGTATGTGTGTGAGAGAGAGAGAGATAGTGTCTATGTCAGTGAGTATGAGTGTGAGACTGCATGTGTGTGTGTGTGTGTGTGTGCATGTATGTGTTTGTGTGTGTGTGTGTATGTGACTACTTGGGAACATTCAGGTTAAAAAAACCTATAGTTTCCCAGTTTGCAACAACAATGAAATCACCTTGGTCGGTGAGTTGAACGCCACTTTGTTCCAATAGACATGAGCAGTGATCATGGCTGTGCCTGACATGATGTTTTCTGTGAGGGAAGTGGGGCTGGTGGTGGAGGTAACAGAAGTGATTGTGTCATGGCTGGGCTGGGCTGGGCTGGGCTGAGGTGGGGTGCCGTGGGGTGGGGTACGTTCTCGTCCAGCTCTCCCTCAAATTCACTTGTCAGGAGTGAGTGATGGCCCGACTCCACGCGAAACACTCTCAAGCGGAGACAGACAGCTCGCTCCCCAGCCAGCCATCCTGCCTTCGCCGCCTCGACACGGCCAGCCGAGCCCAGTAAATGTACTGGCGGACAGATTAAATATCTGTCTGCAAGTGTCCGTCCATCCTAAAATAGTCTTTACAGGGCACTCACTTAATCATCGCGCAAACTGCATTCCCGGCGTGATTACATTCATATTAAACTGTTTTTTATTTTCGAGTTTTCCACCTGCCCCCAGCCCCTCTCACTCCCTCTCTCTCTCTCTCTCTTTCTTTCTCCCTCCCTCACTCTCACTCTCCCTCTCTCTTTCTCTCTCCCTCTCTCCTCTGCCATTTACGTGTGACCTCTTGTCCCTCGTGTGGGATCGAGTGTCAGGGCCAATGTCTTCATCGGACAGACATTTCAATAATGAGGCGCGCAGAAGGCCATCGGTCAGGTATTGTCCATGCTGTATTAATTAGGAGGAGCGACTCTAGAGCTAAATCAACCGACGCCAGATGTAACCCGATCAGGAGGCTTTTTTTTTTTTTTAACTCCTCCACCCGTTTTTTACGAGCGCCATCGCGCTGTAACTCCATTGGCGTCTCACGTTTCCATACATGCAAGATGCGCGCCAACGCTAAGTGAGATGACATGGCGTGGGCTCGGGACGTTTATTTGAACGCAGCTGATTCCCGCGCACAGATGAAATCATTACTGTCAAGCCATTTCATCTCCATACTTATCCAGAGGTTGCTCAATTTACAGTGCTGCAGCCGAACATGCCTTTTAGGCATGCCGAGGCCCCACGAGGAACAGACGCAGTTGCTGGGAGGCTATGGAGGCTTCCTCTTTGAAAGCTCGAACTTGCAGTTGACGCGTAATACTCTGCAGACTTGTCCTAAATATGGACAAATGTGTGAGAGAGAGCTAGAGACGCGCAGATGAGAAGCAGACTCCGAGGGCCGGCTCACTGAAGTAGGAGAGCTGAAGGGATGTTGACTTATAATGGTGGTGCGGTTTAAAACATATGTACTGTCAAACACACACATGCACATAAATACACACACACACACACACACATAATCTCACATGTGGAGGTAGAAAAAAAGAATACACATCAATACACACAAATACTTTGATCAGTATTTTAACAGGCTAGTTAACTGACCGCTATCTGGCGTTAGCACACGCTATGATCTGCAGGATTAGCAGCTGATAGGTTGGCCCTGCAGCTCCTCATGACTCAATCTCATATAGGAACAGTAAAAACAATAACGGCAGCCGCGCTTAAATTGGTTATTATTGCAGCCAGGCTCCAACGCTGTGCAGACTTCTTCAATTGCCTGGTAATTTTCTGTTCCTCAAGCTGAAAGTGCAGCCGACAGTAATACGTGCCAGTGTGTATGTGTGTGTCAGCATCATTGCTCCGTCTTCTCCCGAGCGGCTCGGAGGAGCTGACAACTGGATAATAGCTTTTTACTTTTCCGGAGCGAGAGCCTGGAGACCTAATGTGATTATAATTCATTATTCAAATAGAAAGGTGAGGAGCTGCACACAACGGAAGAGAGAAAAATAGTGGGTGGAAAAAAAAGGGGGTGGGGGGTGGGGTTAGTGTGTTGCATGATAATGGCATCGTTACATTTTATTTATAATTCCGTTTTTTTTTTCACACCCGTTTTTTTTTTTTTCCCTCTGAAATACGGTAAGGCATTGAAACATGGCCCTTAAAGAAATTCTTCCCTACTCCTCTGCTGGTGGAGGGATCATTCCATTTCTTGGAGGAAGATGAATTGTTTTTTACAAGGTGCATTTGTTCTGGAAGCACTATTGGGGTTTTGGAGGGATGATATGTTATGTGGAGCAAGAACAGCAAAAAGCTGGCAGTTGGCTACAATTTAGTTAAGGTGGCAAGGTTCTGTGAGGAATTCCTTTGCGAGGCTCACCTAGACGCCACACAATACCCCCACGCGTCTGTCTTTCATTTATGCCAGCTCATAATCCAGGGGCCACAGCGGACAAGGGAATTATTGTCAGGTGTCAAAATACGAGCCATTTAATTTTTCATAACGTTTCGTGTCAGCGCCCATAAGCTGGGCTGTAATGTAGACCTGAGACCACCTCCGGTCGAACGCTATCACAAAACCTCACCTGTACCTCTCTGCGTGAGACCTCAGCCCACCTGGTCCTCCCCCGCCAGCCCCACCCTCGAGACACCCAAACCTGTAGGCTCTCAGTTCTACCACAGGCACATGTCAAGAACCATGCCTAGTGTCATACAGTGATGTGAACACACTAATGTCCCAAGGAGGCCCTATGTAGAATAAATCCCACATTTGTCCTCCAGCTGATTCCTTTAGATTCAAGAAGGGGGGTGGGGGATGGAGATGGGGGTGGGGGGTACCTCTATAACATTATTTTTGGCCTCTTCGTGCTGCTGCCTTTTAAAAGCTTCGCAGATGTCACCATTAACTCTTCTGGCCTCCGGCCTCCGGCACATTAAACTAACGTTGCTCATCCCTCCGCTCCCCCGAGGAAAGAGGTGACGAAATGAAAGGACAGGCAGCGGAACAGGAAATTGAAATGAAAAGAGGACAATAATGGAGGTTGTGAAGAAGTGCAGAGTGTCAAATGTGATCATGAAAAAGATTGCAGTGATACAGATGTGAATTCCTTCAAGGTAAAGCAATGGAGTCAATTTTTTGGATTACCAATACAGGTCAACATGTACTGTACAGTACACATTGCAAAGATATACTGTAGGCTATGCTAAGCCTAATGCCGTATATGGCAGTGTTCCACAATGGCAGTGGCAAAATCTACCATCAGTTATCCCATTCCAAAGGTACAGGCTGCTACTGTACTTCATTTAAAAATGTGAGGATGCAGTTGACAAAGTACAATTTCTTTTATTCAGTTTTTAAAATATATTCAAATTTGGTTGTTAAAAAACGGGTGATCAATAATAGTAAGAGACCCGTAATAATCACATCCTGTGCTTTCACAGAATCTCACAATGATAAAACTGAATGCATCTGAATGTATCTGGACAAAGACTAAGAAAATCCCTCTCTCTATGAAGATGTCCTCCTTCTTTCTCTCTGGCCTTAATGCGTCTGTACAGAAGCTTAGGGGAGGCCCTGGAAATGTCTCCAGGCCTGGAGCTCAAGATGAGAACACTACAGTAAGCCCAGAGGCTGCCCTCTCTCTATACAGCACTGAGGGGTTTGCTGTCCCGCTGTAGAAACACAGCCCTTTCTTTCCCATGGTATCAGCACGCCCACGCACACCTTATGGCGGAAGACAAAGGTAGTGTAAGGGCCTCGTCCGTGGGTGCAAAAGAAATCTGAAAGGCCCGTTAATTTAGCCATGAGATGACAAGTCTCGCTGTATGGGGTTTACCACAAAAACAGACCAGCTTGAAATGAATATGTGGTCTTACGCGTGACACTCTGGATTCTCCTTTATTCTCTCACAGTGCCTGCTGGTAAAAGATAAAGCAGTTCTCACAGGAAGTTAACTAGTTTCAGCTAACTGCGTATTGCATTGACTTTAAATATAGTAGCCTCCCCTATCTGACAATCATGATGTCCTAGAGGGGAATCAGACCTTAGTCATCTTACATTAAAGGAGAAATCTGGTGTGAATCAATCCAAAGCACTGTTGCTCCAGGTCACCATGTACCGTCTGTAAGAAAAAGAACCAAAAAATATCATACGACATAGACAGAATAAGAAACCAGTAGCTAACTGAATTGGGCATAGGAAAATGAAAGTGAAAGTAAGTTACTATGCCCCATTCAGTTCATGTTAAGCTGCCAGTTCATCACTTTGTCATAGATACCTATGTTGTATGTCTATCCTATTTTGAACTTTTCAAGTTCTTTATCCTTCCGTCAGCACTCGGTCACCTGGAACAACAGCGTCCTTAATTGATTCTCACCAGATTTGTCCTTTAAAGTCAAATCTAACCAAACAGACATGTATTGTAATATCAACACAGGTTTTCTCATACTTATAAAAGGTCAGATAAATGGGAAAAATAATGAAAGGACCTCAACTCATGATATATCACACATTTCATTAAAACAAATCCTGTTCAGCTCTCAGGCCTCAAGGTTGAAGTTTCTTTGGTCCATCTTAACCTTCTTTTCAGTTGCTTGCTATTGAGTCTTAGGGACCTGGAGTCCAAGGGCCTTTGCCTTCTCCAGCTGTTCGCTCCTGCACTTTCCCAGACATGACTAGCTGGGGCTGAGGATCAGCTCTCCCAGCTCCCCAACAGACAGACAGCTCACCCTGGGCGCCTGTCGGCAAGAGGAGCGCGGAGGCCTACCTCCCTCTCGCCGGCTAATATTTGTATGCGGAGGTAATCAGTGGCAGATGCCCACTTGGCTCACGCTGCTTTGATCTCTGCAAGCCACACGCAGCACACACAGGCAAAAGGCACGACACGCCGAAGCCTGATTGGTTGGGTGGCTGGCTGGCTGGCGGGCCGGTGGGTCGCGGCCTTGTGGAAATATTGCTACAGCTACTGTGTGAGCATTGTCTCCGTCACACGCGTGTTTGTTAGTGTTAGCGTGAGACTTGTGTTACTGTGAGAGTTTGAAAGGTAAAGCCGTTCCAGTGTCTGTATCGCACATGGCAGTTAGCAGTTGAATCTCCACTTTTGAAAGAGCTCCAGCTAATGTCAAAACAAAAACCAGACTTTGGTTTTGGTTCAGTATTTTTTTTTTTTTTTTTTGCTCATCACTTTCCTTTAACTTTCTGTTTTTTTTCCCCATCAAAAATGGATGGTCAAATCTTGGCAGCCCCGCTACTAGCTTGCCAGAGCGCTACTTATGTAGCCATGTTTAGAAAGAGAGAAAATGAAAACCCTGACGCTTTCCTTGCCTAACATACACATTTAGTCGAGAAAAAGTCCTCTGCATTTGCCAAGGGACGTCTGCCAGCAGTGTCAAAATGTTGCCTGTTGGTCTAGACGCTGGGGTTTTGTTTGACTGAGGTTCGGGGCTGCAGAGATTCAAACAGAAGATGATGGAAGCTGGGGCTTCTTGCTTCCCCCGTCAAAGATAAAAATCTGTGAGTATCTGTGCTAAACGATGTATAATTAGCTGCCCAGGTAAGTCAGAGTGCAATCAGTTACACCTGGACAGGTGAGCCGAGGGCTATGTTCTTATCTGCACAGCGGTGAAAGGTCATACACCCTTTACAAAATGTGCCTCTCTGTCTTACACAGAACAAGCTACAAATCAGTGGCTGTTGGAGGAAGAGTAACAGCTATCTAGAAAGAAGCATAACAGTATGCAACAGTATGCAATAAGACTTTTCCAGCTCTCTTATTTCAGTTCTCAGGGTAGGAAATGATTCTTTTCAGAACACACTATATTTTCCTGTGGTAAAGGTACATTTTTGTGTATACTGTATATATATATTGCGTGACAAGGTCTATTGGGTTGAGATGAATTCCTTTGAGTTTTTATTATTTTCATTTTTTTTTACATGGTGACAAAAGTACCTCACCATATCAAGACAGTTCAGTGTTTATATTCGGCATGCACTTCTTAGGTTCATGAAATCAGATACCCATCCAAATTAAACAGTGTGGTTTACGATGGTGACAGCGTGAGGTATTTCAGCAGAAGGATGCCAATGGAACATCATATACACTTCAAGACCTGTGTCTGTCTTTTCATCAGAAGGATTATTTTTCCTGCTTTTCTTTTCATTTCTCTTTTTTGTCTCAATTGTCTCTTCCAATTTTGAAATAAAATATCAATTACAATCTAGAACATTCTCTGATATACACATTCCAAAAAATGGCGCAGTTGTTTTGTTTTTTTTTGTCCCACATCAGATTACCCTCATGAATTATAGATGACATATACGTAGCCCCCTCTTGCCACAAGAGATATAGTCTCTGATTGCGGAAAGCAGATAAGTAGGCAGCCAAGCAAGCAGATAGCATCTGTGTCTCGACACCATCTCGCAGACCACTGGCTCATGAAGCATTGCCTTTTCTCCGGCAAGCGCCAAGTGCCTGTGCCGGGACCAAAGCAGTCAGCCAGCGCTGTCTGTCCGACACAGACACACTTCCTCACTTGACAATTAGGAGCTGACGCCACGCCGTTTCTTTCTTTTTTTCTATTTTTTTTCTTTTTTGTCCTCCTAGATGGAGATGATGACTCCAAATTGGGTCAAGTCATCCTGTGTAATTTCTCCTAATTGTAAGCTATTGGACAGGCCATAGATGCAACGCAGACTTCCTCTCTTATAGCATGGCCTGCCTGCTACATTGTCATTGAACTGCACTGTCTTCCTCTGCAGAGGAAGGCCCACCCCCGTCCTGTCCTCTTCCTATAATTTCACGTGGGCCACTGTAAGCTGTCAGTCTGGCCCATGACTGGCTTGTGGAGGATGATGGAGCACGGGGGGAACATGACCTTGAGGCGGGGGGACGCGAAGGGCCCCCTCATTAAGGTGGCACCAGGAAGGCCGAGGTCCTGCTCTGACAGGGCTGTCCAGATAAGGGGTGAGCGATGAGCTGGATGACCACACCCCCCCTTCATCTGTACCTGCATTCCACCCCAGCCCCACCAGATAGCCTGCTGCAGCATCATGCTTGTGCACATACAGTACATGTACGTACACCAGAAGAATGGCTAACAGCTACTGTATGTTTCGATCTACTGTCATTTTTTTCAACCAGTTCATGCATTATGAAAATGTTTAATGAGTGTTGAACGTATTTGCATGTTGTCAACATCATCATTAGTATCCATTAACTTTTGCCATTGATGCAAGTGTTGTGTTGCAGTCAAGTGACACAGAATGAAGTCTCAAGTGTTTTCATTGTGCATTCTGTGTTCTGTGACATTTGAATATGCTTTGATGGTCACGCACAAAATGTCTACATTAATGAGCATCCAATACTCCCCCGAGGTGTTGAGGTGCTTGCCTACCTGATATAACAGCAAGCACACAAGCATCACCTATCAGAAACAGAAACCAGCCTAAACTGAACCAGATATGCTTAGTGAGAAAGACCACTTGAGGGAAAGAGTGTGACAGATATTCAGACAAACAAACAAATAAATAAACTACCAAACAAATTTCAATAAGATGCCTGGATAAGATGAATTCTTTGGGAGCAAGCACTCCCTTTTCTGGTTACCACATTTGGCGAAAAAAAAAAAAAAACTGTCACCTAGGTCTGTTTCCGCCTCTCCTCTTAGAGGAACCAAGGAAATACTTGAGAGGAATAATGACTGCCCCACTTTCACTAATTAATCATTTTTGCAGGTAAAAAGCTTTATCGGGGGAGTTGAGTGTGTTGCTGGAAGAGAGCTAGCTGGGCTGTTTTTTTTTATGTCATTTCTTTTTTTTTCCTGTTTGTGCTCGAAACAGCAGAGATACATCACTGTGGTGTGCTGATGACACCCGGGAAATGCGTTCCCACAATGCTCCATCTCATCTCCAATCAACCAAGTATCACTTCACCCAGAGATAAGATAGAGAGAGAAAGAGAAAGAGAGAGAGAGAGAGAGAGAGAGAGGGAGAGAGAGAGAAGAAGCAAACACAAAGGGTAAAAGCAAGGAAGTAGAGAGAAGAAATGAAGAGGAAAGAGAAATAGAAGCCAAGACTGAAAGAGCATAGACTCAGCTGTGTCCCTGAGTGTGTCCCTCTCCTGTGTTTGCCGGCTCCCTGGTGAATTGCATGTCCTTTTGTGCCTGTCACATGTTACAGGAAAAGTCATTAGTATGAACAAATATATCCCTGACTCGGCAGTAACAGCCACTTTATATTAATGTGACTTCTACTGGGACACATATAGGCTACTGTCATTTTCTCTGATAGCTGAAAGAGTGGCTGACTATGGGCTTTGAGGATTCGGAATAATTTTGTGTGAGGCAAAAGGTTTTCCATTTGGGGCAA
>JASCQY010000078.1:11093255-11104250 GCA_030264315.1 Sardinella tawilis | reverse complement strand
CCCCCCCCCCCCCCCCCCCCCCCCCCCCCCCCCCCCCCCCCCCTCTCCTAATTCATGACATCTCTAAGCTGCCTCATCATAGTTAAGGAGTAGGTGCTGTTATCTAGGAGACTTTTGGAAGTTCCAGAGCCCTCTGTAGCAGCTTAGCCTGGCACAGATAGCATAGCACTTAGCATTAGCACCGAAGGCTGTAAGCCTGTGCTGATTTGTACCAGCTGTGGCTAAGTATAGCCTGTGAATATGAAATCACTGAAGGATCCCATGGCTAGTGAGTTATAGCTCTGGCCAGCCCCGGGCACCCCCTATGTCTCACACTAATGAATATTTGTCAGAACAGGTACAGTGCACAATGCATTGTGAAAGGAAGATCTGTGGCCTCGGGTCAGGAAGGGTTGTGAGTTATGGTGAGCAGATATGACGGAGCTGGAAAACCTGCTTTAACGGTGGATATGCGTGCTTTTGAGTTTTTTTGTTTTTTTTTGCAGAAGTTTAATTTTGCGCTTGGTCTTCTTTGCAATAGTAGGGTGCATTTGGAAGCAGAGAGAAGCCACTGGGGCTTGGTCATATGATATTGTGACGTAAAGAATCACTCCATGTCCTTCTAAGAATTACTTGTTTTCATAATGTAACTACAGCATATATATCGTCATGAATGTGCCTATGTATATATCTGTTAATATCACAAGGCGGTATCTGCATATTGCATTACATCAGTTCTCCGGACATGTGTTTCAGATTAGCCAATATAAAGTATCCATTTTATCACTTAATAATATACATTTAGTTTCACTTCCCCCACAAATCTAGGTGTACTTTAACCTACTTTTCTATCTCACCACTGGGCAAGTTCTTCAAAGACACCCATTTCAGCTGACAGGTGAAAAAATCACAACCATTGCACAGACCAAGGTCAAATCCCCAGGGGGTGGGATGGGTGCCCTGTTACTGTGCAGCGTAAACATGATGTGCTGATAGCCCCAGAGTATCTGTCTGACAGCCCTGCTCATGTGCCGAATGCTCCACGGTCTATTTTCACCTGCCCATTGCACATGCACAGTCAGCACGGCCTGTACTCCCACGCCACCGGCTGGCCCCAGTCACTGGAGGTGGTGGAGGTGGTGGTGGTGCTGGAGGTATTGGTGGTGGTGGTGGTGGTGGCTAATCTGGCCACATATTGCAAGCAGCCAAGCCTTCCCCGACTTGTTCCTCAGAAGGGGAACACTCAATAGTCTTTTCACAGCGCAACGCATGCCGGATTGATTTTGACCTACAGCTGACATCCAAACTCAATAAGCGGGCATGACACTGTGATCAAGGGGATATTTAATTGTTGCTTTTGGCTCCCAAGTTTTTTTTCAGGACTTTGATCTGGGATCCCTAGAGGACCTTAGGAAGCTAGACTAAATATATGCAATACCCTATGCTTCACTGTACTGTGTTAACTGCAAACCTTTTATTCACTTGACCCTGGCGCACTGGGGATGGCTAATGAAAATCTGGTGTCAGGGTGGTGTGATTGATGGGCCAAACTTCCAATAGGAAACTCAGAACTCCAAAAAGCAATGCATAGTGAGCCAATGGTAGAGGCGCAGCTAAGTCCCACAATTCGCAAGTGATTAAATCATTCTTTTAATTTGTTTTTATTATGTCTTACAGACTTCATGCGCACAAAGCACTTTTTAAACCATATAACATATAACAATTTTTTTTTATCATTACAAAATGCTATCTGCCATATGAATTAAAAGAAGTTGCATCAGATAAATGCCTTCCTTCCCAGTGCCTGGGTCGTGCACCTATGGAGGTTTTGTGGGATGCCTCTGTGAGTTATCATGTTATCATTCCTCCATGTCAGTACATTATTATTCGGAGGATCGCAGACGCGCGGATTATGTTTCACTCCCTGGTTCTGCCGGTCCCTGAACCCCAACCTGCTGGGCCCGCTCATAACAGACCCACTTTTTAGGACTTCATAAGTTTTCCCAGCAAAAGCCACAAGACTGATTTAGTTGTAATCTTATACAATGTCTTTATAGAAGCCAGATCTCCTGCGCGTTGCATGGTCGTCGACGTCGCTCCGGCCCAGACGGAAGAGGTATGAGAGCCAGAGGGCTTAAGGGTCCGCTCTCTGGGGCCTATAGTGCTAGTGCAGAACCCAGCCACCGTAGAACCCAGAACTTCTGATGTCTGAGGAGAGAAGTGCTTCTGAGAGAGAGAGAGAGAGAGAGAGAGAGAGAGAGAGAGAGAAAGGGAAAGAGAGAGGTGGAGAGGTGAAGGAGTCGATGGTGGAGGATGCATCAGTAATGTGAACAACTCATCTTTGCACACGGCAGGATTTGGTGATGACAGAAAAAGGGGAAGATTGTCGAAAGTGAGTGGGGGAATGAGGAGTGTGTGGCATATTAATGGGGTAATTCTGTCGCACACACCAGCGTTCATTTATCATCAGATAGCATGCAGGGAGGAGATGGCCTGTCTCATGATTTGGCTCATATTAAAGAGCATATTATCATCCCTTTTCATTTGGCTCTGCTAGAACTGGGCCTTCGAGAGGTCCAAAAGGAAGAAAGACCAGATTATGTAAAATGCAGATATTAATAAAGAGTGTCAGCCTAAGTGCTTTCAATAGTTGGTATACCCTGAATCTATCATGACGACTCCACAATAATGAACATGGCATTTAATTTGTTACATTAAAAATTCTCTGCAAATCTATTAGTATTTAATATTCATGTGCAATATTGTACATATTGCACTGGAAGTCCCCCCTCATTAAACATGAATTAACCTCTGATTGCATAAAGAAATGGGCAGAGGCACAAAGGAATCCATTACAATGATACAACAATAAGCAATTAACACCTAATCACTGCTTGGTAAGTGTGGAGTGGCAGTAATTAATATGTCATAACAGGAGATGATAACATTCATAGCACAACATCACTCAAGGACAGAAATAAACTGGCTTCAGCCATAGTCAAATAACCAGTGCTTGGCTTGTTTATCAATCAGTGGCTTGAGTGCAGTATGTGTTTTGCCTTATGGAAGCGGTGTGGGGTGGCACTGATTTCTCGCCATCCGCTCCAGTCATTTGTCCCCCCGGGTTAAATGAAGGCTCTTGGCGAAGGACGAAGAGTCCCCCAGAGAGACGTAGCCAAGAGACGTGCTGAATGAAGACAGACACAAGTCTGCGTGTGTGTGTGTGTGTGTGTGTGTGTGTGTGTGTGTGTGTGTGATGTCGCTGAAGTGAGAGAGTGAGCGGGCCATTAGAAGACGACCATATCCACTTAGGCAGCCAAATAGCTTTAGGGGATTTGCTGAAAGCTGGACATCTCCAGTGCTGCTGGTGACCCATTGGCGATGAAGGATCCCCTCATATTACTTTTCCAGAGATGAGTGTCATCCGAGCCGTGGCACTCGGTGCAACATAAGCTTTTAGTATAAGTCCTTAATCGCTCCTGGACTCTAATGATATATTAATCAAGGCTTAGGCCGCTGGAGCGCATCAGCCTGATGCTTGAGTTTTACCGATGTACCATCACTGGATTTACAATACACTGCTTTTCCCATCAGCTGGATAGAGAGTGTATCTTGGCAACTTAATAAATAACTTAGAGAGCAGATGACTGATCATTGTTGTCATTGTAAAGTTATGTTGTAGCTTTGCCTTCAGGCGAAACAGAGAATGGCAAGAAGTCCTGAGTCTTAGAGGGCCAATGGACTGCTAAATGTGCACCTTAAACACCTTACATGAGTACCACGATGAAGTGTTACTTATTTTTTATTTGTTATTTTTTTAAACTTAACGAACAAATAATGTTACCAGTAACAATGGATGTGTTTGGTTTTGAAAGGTCCATGGATGTAGACTCACCCCTTAACATTCACCATGCAACCTGATGACTGCCTGCCTTTAAAAAAGAGAGAGACTGAGAGAGAGAAAGAGAAAAGAAGAGAGGGGGAAAAAAAAAACCTTGCACAACTTTTCGATAAAAAACAGCCATAGGATGGAATTCAGTCTGCCGGGCCTGATATTTTTTTTCTCCTTTCTTTTGGAGGCAAATGAGCAAAACATTTCTGAGAGTGCGGCCCGAGAGCACAGATGTCAGGGCACAGCTTTCTAAGGTATTACTGTGGTTTATTTGATCTGACATCGAACATGGCATATCTATCTTTGTAATATATAGCAGAGAACGCCAAGCGAACAGATCCGCTAAATATAATCTCGGCCAAATATTAAGGCGGCCGGGCTTTTCCCTTAACCCTCCCGTAATGGTATCAATATGGACACTGATATGTTGTTTTTATTGACATGCGTTTGATTTGGGTAAATTGAAAGCATGTTTAGGGGATTGAGCAACGGGGGTCTTGTGCAGTGGGATGCCTCTGTAGTGGTTTTTGCACAACCAAAGCCTGCTGGGAAGGCCTCTCTGTACCGGGGCGGCCAACATACTCACCTCCTCGCGAGAGGTCCTGGTTCCCAGTGTTTGCTGTGCGATTTTTTCTTTTCTTTTTCTGCATGGCGGGCCTGGTTATGATTTTGTTTGAGCCTGGCAAGAGTGCTGTGTAGTGAGCTTTTCACTTTTTTTTTTTTTTTGTATTTTTCTTTCGTTCTTGCTTTGCAATCAAAAGGTGAAAAGTCTTTGGTGGTCTAACATGTGTGAAAACAGTCCCACCTGTAAATAAATGAGAAGGAGGGGTGTTGGGAGGCCAAAGTGAAACTTGGAGATGCTGTGCTCTGGAGGGCCTTCCTTTCCAAACAGAGGGGGGAAGAGCAAGAGACCAACAATCCACTGAATCTCATTCTCTGTTCCTTGCTAAGGAGATGATAAAGACATGGTGCTTCCATATAATTCGAGCCAAATTGTTACTATTTCTCTCTCTCTCTCTCTTTGAAAAGCAGATGACGTTGAAATATGTCCTTTATTTGGATGGTCTCTGGCATAGACCCTGTAAAATTCTGACATATATTAAATGTTACATATGATTTACTTATATACTTAACAATTGAAGGTATGGACCCTCAGGCCTGATAATAATAATAATAATAATAATAATAATAATAATAATAATAATAATAATAATAATAATAAAATTCCATTATCAATTACTAACAATATTTTAACATTGGAATGACAAAAGGGATCTTGCAGTGAGTGAAAAAATGTGCTGGTGAGTAAATCTGCTTGATTCTAAGAAAATGCTTTAAAGGTTCAAGAATAACCTTTTCTTGTCACTTTTACTTCTCAGCTTTTTGTCATGATGTGTCTATTTTGAAGATCAAGGTGGGCTTTAAAACTACCATACTCAACAAGAAACTAAATTAGGATGTGTAGAGCAACACATCCGAAAATTATTTATGTAGTTGCCCTCTCTCTCTATACTGTATATATATATATGTGTGTGTGTGTGTGTGTGTGTGTGTGTATGTGTGTGTGTGTGTGTGTGGTGTCCTTGTTTCACATGAAACTCTCAAACTGGCTCTTTCCTACTGTATATAGGCCCCTTAAGGCGAAAAGCTATTACTTAAGGCTCATGCCGCTACTCTCTCTCTCTCTCTCTCTCTCTCTCTCTCCCTCTCTCTCTCTTTCTCTCTCTCTGTCTTTGAGGCTCCAACTGGATGATAAATAGCTTTATTATCCCCACAGCCTTCCAGTGGTTGCAAATCGATGGGATCGCAGCGAAGCTCAGGTTACAGCAGATACAGATCAATCAACCCATTCACAGTGTTGAGAGCAGCTCAGCGCAACACCACCGACTATTTCACCATCGCTGGGCTCCAGGAGAAATGGGCCTGGCAACATCAGAAATATAATTACACTCTCCCTAGATTGGCAGCAAATTACAAATGAAAAAATACCATGAATGTTTGGTGGCACGAGAGTGGAGTCACTGATAGCACGAGAATGGGGTTAGGTTTCCGTTTGTCTGACACACAAGTATGCCAAAGCACTTGCACGCCACACTGAAATAACATGCGCACCCACACACATACACACACACAAACTTCTTTCGGGCCTTCGAATCGGGAAACAAACAGGCTGTGCCGTCGGGCGAAACATATATAAATATATACGGTATATATATATATATATGTATTCCTGCAACGTGTGGGTAAGGCGAAGTGGCGCGGCTCTCGGGCGGATGGGATTGTCCCTCGGCCCCATTTGAAACCATCCATAAGAAAGAGAGCTGTTTAGTGGTTCTAGACATCTGAACCTTGGCTGAACCTCTGCCTCTGGCAGCCTCCATTACTGTCTGCTTGGGCTGAGGCATTCGGCTTTGAATCTGAGTAGCTGACATCGGGCAGACAGCAAGACATGATATCTTATTTTCCTGAGCTGTGCTGACACAAATTCGACTCCACTTATTATTTTCTTATGCCAGCACTGAAAGAGGGAGAGAGAGAGAGAGAGGGAGGGAGGGAGAGAAAGAAAGTTACTCTCACATTTGTAGGCATTCAGGGTACAGATGTGTGTGCAAGAGAGGAAGAGCGGCTTCTCACTTTTAATTTCAATAAATTCACCAGGCTGTTGTTTTCTTTCTTTTTTTGTCTTCTGTGGGAAAGAAAAAGATAAAGATGTTCTCTGCGTCTCTGCTCTGACGCCAGGACCAAAGAAGGAATCCTTGACCCTTGAGAGCCTTCAAATTAAGCAAACTTGGCTCTTCTGCATGTGCATGCAATTTTATCTGCCATTCTTGTTTGGGAATCAGACATGTGGATATTTGGAACAGACAGACAGTGTTTTTGTGCGCTCTCTCTCACTCTCTCTTTAAATTGACTCTGAGTTTGTGTGTGTGTGTGTGTGTGTGACTGAGAGAGAGAAACAGAGAGAGAGACGGTGTGTTTTGGCTAGATGTGCTTGTGCATTATAAAAATACATTCACATGCCTACTTCAAAGTCTGTTTACAAGCTGCAGTTTTGACGTTACCCATCCAAGGTTTGATAACGTCTGTGTCTTACTTCATCTTTCTTCATGTTGACTGGCTTGTTTTGTGCCATGATAGGAACAGAGCTTTGGTGAGGCATCTTTGCTGACTATAGGCTTTGCACTTATTTTGACAGACAAGCTCTGGAGGCCCATTACCATCACCACCAACCTGGCACAATGTCCTCGCCACAAGTTTGTCTCAGTCATGATTTCCACAACATGCCTTCTTCTTGCCTCGCAAAAATAAGAACTCAAGAACTGCGACATGACTGTCACCGAAGCCACCACCGACAAATATAGCAAAACGTCCATCCCAATAATCCATCTCTGCCCTGACACTGTAATTCCACGTCCCCAGCCCCCATCACCAATCCTGTAATTCTGAGGGTTTCTGAAGAGTCAGGCCTGGGGATGGCAAAAAATCGGGGAGGTTTCTCTTCCTCTTCTACTTCTTCTTCTTCTTCTTCTTCTTCTTCTTCCTCTTCTTCTCCCTTTTCTCCTTGTCTTTTTTCTCTCCCTAAAACATCTTTGTAACATGACAAAGAAAGAAAGAAAGAAATGCAAAAAGAAAAGAAAAGAAGGACAGAAATCTTTTCCACAACCAAACATTCCACACGCACAGTCTGGGCAAGGCCGAGAAATGTGGGGGAAGAGGCTGCCAAGGCAGAGAGAATTAGCATAAGTGCCATGTTTCATCCATCAGCGTGCGACTTTAATGATTTCTGCTCCTCTTCTCCTCCTGACTTGGCCCTGTTTGCAGAGGAAGTCGTGAACCCAGAGAAGGGGAGAGGCAGCCTGTTTAAATTGATATTGCTCGCGGGCTAATTTGGAGCAGATTTCGGGATTTGGGAAGGGCTCCTCGTAATATCCTTTCATGCTCATCTTCAATCCCTGAAGTCACCCCCTCAAAAACGTCGGCATACGGAACCCAGATGCTAACTATGTGAAGCCCCCCAACAACCACCCCCCACCCCCCATCACTCGCCTATCATTACAACTATTCTGTGTATACATACTATAGCCCCCCCCCCCCTTAAACCAGTGTTAAAATTGCCCTGCAGCTAAAATCCCACCAGTATCTCAGACTCACTGAAATAGGTTCATCTGTCTTTAACTTTGACACTTAGCCTCTTCTCTCTCTCTCTCTCTCTCTCTCTCCCTCTCTCTCTCTGTCTCTGTCAAGATGTCCAGGAACCACTAGAGCTGTGAGTCATAAGCTGAAGCTGGCGAGCGAGAGATAGAGTGTGAGAGATAGAGAGAGAGAGAGAGAGAGAGAGCTCTTTGCGACTGGTGTGAAAGAGGGCTGATAATTACGCCACGTTCAGCCATTTTGTGTCAAAAGCATTTATGTGTTTATGCCTTATGTGTTAATCTTGAGGCCCCTGTCTCTGATGTTTATAAAGTCACATCCTCCCATTCTCCCATTTCGTTCCTCTGCGGGGAAGTTCATCACGGCATAACTAGCTGTTGTTGATCAGCTGAGGGCTATATAAATCTACGCCTCAGCCAACTTGTAATTAAGCACGGAGAAATTCAGGGCGACGCCTCCCCTGACACCCGACTGTCACCAAAAAAAAAAACAATCCTTCTCTCTCCCAACAACCTCTGACATGAGGCAGATATAAAAAATGTTATGAACAGGGTGACAACATGAAAATTCATGACAGTTTGCACGCCCCAGCCGCCAAGAAATCTGCATCGATTCACAACGGCTAATACCGAAAGCCAACGGATGAGCACAAGGACCTGTTTCAGTGCCAGGAGGCTTTTCTAGCACATTCCAGGGCACCCATCACCAAAAGAAAAAAAAAAAAAAACAAAAGTAGTCACCCCGTGGTTTGGTTGCATTTTCCAAAAAGCCTCAAATGTGCCTAAGACAATAACGTAACATGAAAACTTTTTGTGAGTTTACATGCTAGAGACAATGCAGACTAAAGATGGAGGATGGGGTGATGGCTGTGGGGGGTAGCTGAGGAAGCTCTGAATGTGGGACCCACACACACACACACACACACACACAGATAGACACACACATGCGCACACACAATGTCGCACACCGTCTTCCATGAGCGTTCTTGCGCAGTGGAGGCGGCTTGCTGTGGCGATTCCTGGCCGCTATCACCTGGGCGGCATGCCAGGTCTCATCTGTTTGTGATCTGCAGGGTGGTTAGGAGGCTCCTCATGAGCGTCTTTCACCAGTTCATTAGCTGCTTGTATGTGTGTGTACATACATGTGTCTGTATGTGTGTGTGTGGGGGGGGTGTTTGAGTGTGTGGGATATGTGTGTTTGGGTTTGAGGAGGGCAGCTGATAATCCCCCTTGATGAATACAGTGCATGTCTGTTAGCCAGATTTCCTCTGTCTTGTGGAGTTGCCTGCCACTGACATTAACCTGCAACGGCACAGCACTCAGGTAGGGTGTGTGGGTATGTGTGCATGTGTGTGTGTGTGTGTGGGAGGGTGTGTGGCCATGTGTGCATTTGTGAGAAAAAACTGGATTATGTACAGTAATGTATCCACTGTATGTGTATGTACAGTATATATGTGTGTGTGTGTGTGTGTGTGTTTGTGTGTATGTGTGTGTGTGTTTGTATATCTGTGTCAGTGTTATCCATGACATGTGTATCAGCTCCACATGTGAACTCATGCTGGTTGTCAAAGTTGATATGAAATAGTTTTATTATCACACAGCATATAGAGTACATGCAGGAATTTGCAAATGTATGTCTTTATGTATGTTCATGTCTGTGATTGTGTGTGTGTGTGTGTACATGGATCAGGGCCCTGTGAGAGAGTGTGTGTGTGTGTGTGTGTGTGCACTGTACTGTATGTGTGTGTGTTTGTATATCTGTGTCAGTGTTATCCATGACATCCCCAGCGACATGTCCAACTCTGATATTATATGGAGCGACTGACAGGCACGTCGGTTCTGCCGGTTTAAGCGATTCAAGACGTAGATTTGCTAACGAGCCAGAGCTGCCCTCTTGTTGGATTCACATTTCGGCCAGGGCAATTTTCTCTGGGCATGCCATGAAGTGTTCAAGCCTGTTTGCCAGGGATGATACCCTGGTCAGACAAATGTGAAATTGTTCAGCGGGGGGGTGAAAAAAAAAGAAAGTCTGCGCGTCCGTTTCCTGACACTTGTTGAGGGAAAGAAGGGGATTGCAGCCTCAGCATCAAAAACAAATATCAGATGAGGGGCAGGTTTATTATCTATGTTATTAAAACAGTCTTGCGTGTCTAGCATGTTAATGATTACAGCGGCTTAATGATACCAACCATTGTGATGGTTTAAAAAAAGAAATATATAAATAGCTTTCCACATAGCTATTCAATTTATCTTTAGTTTACTGCTTTTTTTTGTACTTCTGGTGTGTATACATACTGTACAGTATGATTTTTGTAAGACTCACACCACAAAACTTACAACAGAGTAAAAAAAAAACAAAAAAAAAGACAGAAGTCACATGATTGTGGAACTAGTACGTGAGTAGTCTCACTTAAGCCTAATTACGTGATAAAACGTGAAAAGCGAAAACAGAGTTGTCTCTCTCATCCACTACATAGAAATAGTGTTGAGCCGTAGAGATTAGGATCACAAGAAACGGGGTCTGGAAGTGTTTAGATTTGATGACATAATTCTGCAATTCTCTCAGTGTCGTGGCATTATTTACTACTGTGGGTGGTGGTTGAGAATAATTTGGAATTGATAACTCTTTCTGGCACTTTGTCACTTACATCCGGCCTTTGGCCAATAAACAACACATTGTTGGCCCCAGCAAAGGAACCAGTGAGGTTTCAAGTTCAAGCTATTTCAGCATAGCCATCAAGTAAGACATACCTCTGAATGAATTTGCCATAATACAGCTTTCTCAGACATATGAGCCAACAAGAGTATGTGAAGAGAAAAAAAAACAACACAATTTATTCCACTTCATATATCACAAATGCAAAAAAAAAAAAAAGAAACGTCAAAAACTATCCTTACAGAACAAAAGCCAATAGAGCTGTTGTCTTCAGGCAAAGGGGGGAAGGACGGGAGGGGGGGGGGGGGGGGGGGGGG
>JASCQY010000078.1:11056070-11070783 GCA_030264315.1 Sardinella tawilis | reverse complement strand
TGTGTGTGTGTGTGTGTGTGTGTGTGTGTGTGTGTGTGTGTGTGTGTGTGTGTGTATGTGTGTGTGTGTGTGATGGAGTGTGCTGAAGCACAAACCATTGTGCCTATCTGCCAGCCAGCCAGGAGAGAGAGAGAGAGAGAGAGAGAGAGAGAGAGAGAGGAAGAGAGAGCCCCCCGACTCTGATGGATTTGCATTGGCTCTGTCGTATGGTAGAAGCAGAAGCCACTGGTTGGGTCTAGGGAGGTGGGGAGGGGTGAAAACAGCGGATTAAAGGCAACTTAGCTCTGCTATTAGCATACTATAGCCCCATTCAGGGTCACTGGCTGCTTCCGCTGGGCTTTGATCAGCCTAGCGTGGGTCTGCCAGTCAGTGTATGGGGGGAGAAAAGGGATATTAACACACACATACACACACATATGCATACATACACACACACACACACACACACACACACACATATACACAAAGCGGGGTGGTGACATTTGTCTGGGCGACCGTGCAACCTCAACTCACACTAACCTCAGTCACCCCCCCCCCCTCCCTCCCTCTCCCAGTTTCCGGTGCTTCCCTCCATAAAAGGCAATCAGAAAAGAGATTGGAATTGTATTCTCACCTTTCCCTTCTTAGCTGAAGCGCATGTTTTCCATGAGTCAGACTGTAGTGGAAGTCCAGCACTGAATCACTACGCTCCTCTTTAAACAGACGGCCCCTTAAAACGGAATAATTTCCAGTGGCTTCTTTTATTGCTTTCATTTGCATATAAATTAAAGCCATATTGTAGCTGTAAGGCAGACTATGCTAAGTACTTGGTGGATCCCATGGCATCTTTTGTTTTATACATAAACCCTGTTCATCTGTTGAATGACTAGGTGGGAGAGGCGACTTGCTATTTTTAATTTCTTGATCACTTTCTCATCTCTGTATTCGATCGGAATCGGAAGGAGTCAGTTTAAATGTAATCAGGTCTACAGTAAGCCGCTATGCTTGCACACACACACACACACATACACACACACACACACACACACACACACACAACCAAATAGAGTATATGCACAGGCACACACCAAGCTCACAAAACATGCAAGAACACGCAAGACATGCAGAGCACACAGTGACATCAATCAGACTGATATCTGTGTGATGTTACTGGAATACAGTTGGGGTAAACACCATCAGTTAAAGAGTAGCATGAGCTATGAAAAGCACCATTTCAAAAATATGCATTTAGTTTACATATTGTACAGCTGGCATAACTTTGGAAAAATAAATATAGCTTACATTAAAAAAAGTTGTTAAAATGTTATACTGACGTGTAACAGCGCTCTTTTTTAGTCATATCACCAACCATGCAGGCGAGGTGCGAAGGTAGACCACATTATTTCATCTCACTGGTATTTGGTAGAGAGTAGGCCTACGCTTTGAATGTGAATACTGTAAATGGCTTCAATGCTTAACGTCAAGCAGAAAATCTGGAAAAAGAAAATGTTTCTGCCACACGCCCAGGCTACAATTCTTCAGTGTCATGGCTTGCATGGACTACTGTTTTTTTTTTTTTTTTGGTGGCCGCTTTTCAAAATCTCTAAAACTAAGCTGTTGACATACAAATTTGATCGGTCATTAATCACTTAATAATCTGATTGATTTAAGGGCATATTTGCTTGGGCGGTAGTCTAGTCGGATAGAATTTAGCCTACCTGACCATTAGTAATTTTACACAGCACCCAAATGAGTACTGTGCAACTTGTGCATGCTTTTAACACTTACACTGTCGACCAAGAAAAGAGACAGGGCAATACATGAATTTCTGTATATGAGGACTTTCCGCTCTTTGACTAGCCTACGTAAACAGTGTCTTTTCAAACCACCTATTTTTCCGGAGTATACAGATGGAACCCCTTAATAGCATCATTTGGTTCAGAAAAGTCAACCACGTTATTGCTCACTTATTCTAAAAATAATCTATTATTGCTTTATATGTCAGTTCAAACCCACTGCCCATCTTATTCATAGACAGCGTCTGACCTGAAGATAACCTGTCCCCAAATATCACGGCCGTAACAACTATGGCTATTTGAAAAACGTCAAAAATCGAATTTTGGCCACTCCACAGGAAACATTGAGGTTTTCAATGTCCTTGTTCCCGGTGAATAACACGTTTAGGTAAGATATTGAGAAATTAATTTACTTTCATAAATATTATACTAAACACTGTCTAGTAGTAAAGCTTCAGATGTCTCATATATAGCAGTTATTCCAATTAATTATTTATGCGTATTGTTCGTGTATGTTTATTAAAACTTGCGAAGTTAATTGAACGTTGGAACCCCAAGCACCTTGAACAACAACGGCATATAATTAAGATCAACAAACGAGCTACCCGCAGGCTCGCGTGGTGGTTAGGGAATCAAGTGGAGAAAGCAAGGATGTATTTAATTAAATCCTTGGCCATTTTGTGCGTTACATAATGTCTATTTTAATAAATGTCTTTTTGACCAATGAAATTGGACAGTGTTCCTACGACCATTTTCCAATTAAAAGTATAGCCTAACAATTCAGGTATCATTGAGTGTAAGATAGGCCCTCTGACACGTAGGCCTAATAAATCAACACACCATAATTAATCAGAACCAATATGTGTAGATAGTAAGTGAACGCTAATCCTCAAATCTAAATGATAAAAATTTATATCATAGCCTATAAATGCACTAATTGATCAATACTGTCGATTTGCTTTCATTAGACCTACAGTTGTGCTAACAGCCTCTGTAACAGCGGTGCGGGTAGGCTACGAGAAGCTTCTCAGTGTGTGGAGCTATGTGTGTGTTTCACATCTGGCATTCCTCCTGTAACACGCATTTGTCACAAGTAATCCCCTAATATGTGGGCCTATCACAACCTTATGACCTCTTGTTTGCGTATCTCCTGTCCTCTTAAAATACTCCTTGAGATCATTTTGCCCACACGCATTGACAGTGATTTGGTAGATACAGGCTTTCACTTTTTGGCACATGTTATTTCACAATTCAGTAGGCATTATACATAATAAACATGCGTGCTGCTTCTTGAGTATACTTTCGTGGTGAGTCGGCCAAGGCTATGCTGCTCAAAAGTAGGGTAGGTCCTACAGACTTCTTGATAACGTAATAACGAAATACATAAGCTAAGTGCATATCTGCAAACCCTCTATACCGTGTAAACGCATTTTCAACAACTTTTGTTTATTCTATGGTATATCCTTAACCATTGACCCAAAGATTTATTACAGCAAAATATGTAGGGAGGTCACAAAAATATATTCGAGCACATTAAACCCTTGCCATACCTTGCATGTGATTTTTTTTTTTTTTAACTTACGTGACTTTGTGGTATTTTTTGTTAACACTGTCCTTTATAGATTAGGGTAGCCTGTACGTCCTACGTTAATATTTCGAGGTTTTACGCACGATGATATTTAGCCTACTATAACACAGGCTAATTTATCACAGCTTTTAGAAGGGAAATGTTTTAAAAGCTCAAACATGCTGTGTTAGTGTACTGACCTGCATGGCAAAGACGACTGGCATGGTGTTTCATGAAGAAACACATATGGCTATGCTAGATATGCATTCATTTATAAGCAGTTTATTTTCAAATGTCCTTGTGTAGGCCTATGCGATTATTTAGCGCATAGTCAATCATATTTGGGATTGTTTTATTTGTCCTTGCATAGTTTATGTTCTCTCTAGTAATGATGACGTGCTCTAGGCTACACCAAGGAATCATCTCATTCATGCACTAACTACAGTGGCGATAGTCAATTCCACATGGATCGATTATTGGAGTCCCTCTTTTAAACGTGTATGTAATTAGGTTTTTGTAAAGGAAACTCTTGTGTAAACATAGTTGAAAAGTAAATAACCATTAGACCTATACCTATAGAGTCGACAGTAAATGCCGAGAAACACTGTGAAATCCATGCCTACGCCACAATTATCAGGTTATGGCATCAGACAATTAGCCTACCTTCCTTTGACCATATAAACACACTCACGTGCAAACCTACTGGCCATATCCATGTGCAGACGCCCGCGCACGCTGACAGACACTCGATCAGACCCAAAGACACTCATTTTATGCTGAATGTTCAAGTAAGCTTGGGGCAATATGTGTGAAATTACTGCACACATACATTTTATACTGGGGTTGCTGCAGCGGCCTTAAGTGAGAAAACAGTGGCAGGATCTATTAGTGCTAGCTGTCTGTATTTGGCACAGAAAGGAGTAAGAAACAAGTTGACAATAATAATGATAATATTTATCCCATCTATACTGGAATTTAATTTCAATCATACCAACCGATTTTACAATTTAAATACAGTCATCAACTGTAGGCTATAGTCTAACACGTAAAAGGATGATTTCTGCACCTAAATAGCCTAAAATTTCATACTTTAATATTTCATATTTAATGAAAATAAAAATACCCATTTCTGATTTAATAAATGGATAGAACACGCGCTTCAATCTAATCTTCAACCATGAATTGCAAACACGTAGGCCTTCAGATTATGTTTTAGAATTATGATAATCCGTAATGCCAGCGCGCACAGTAAGCGCTTGTCCTTGCTCTGCGCTTTCGAAGTGGCCTGCTAGAGTGTTTGGGAAGGCAGCACATTGCTGTTTTGTTTTGACTGCGCTGTCTGACCTCTAACCCAGAGCGGTAGGTCCCTTCAGTAAGCACTTTGATTGCGAGACGCCGAGACAATGGAGCATGCTGCCTCCGTCAGTGCCCCTCGCCCCGGAGCGGAGACTGCTACTGAGGGAAACGCGTGTGCGCAACTGGAAAACACGGGCAAACTTATCAAACATCACCGGAGGTCACACAGGCCTCTAGGGCAAGTCTTTCACTCTCTCGAGCTCAGCCGCATGCCTTGCTCTAGTCCAGTGTCGGGCACTTGTAAATGGCAAACAAATAAGCGAGGGTTCACGTCCAGTGCATATGGTACGAGAAACCTTATTTTCAAAGACGATTAAATGACATGCGCCTTTGCTGGCAGCAGACCACAATGATGGATAAACGTGATACAACTGTCTTAGGGACATCCTGAAAAAGGGCGTTTTGAAACCTCTCAAAACAATTAGCAATGCTTTCTGACCTACCGTAGGCCTTGACAGATGTAGCCTATGTGCAATCAAATCTCGAAATAGTCGGCAATGTCGAAACACGGCTTTAAAACATTATTTTGTACTGCTGGAAAATGTATTTAGTTAGGCCTAATAGTTGCTGTATAGCAGCAACATTAAATATGTATCATAATTAGTTTAACAAGAGACAGTTGACAAAGGCCTCGTTTTATATATATTTACATTTGCTGAAAGCAAAAAAGGATAGCTTTCAGCCCTTTGGTGAAATCGTTTTTTTTTTTCTTGTTTATTTTCAACTACTTGTATTTTAAAAGCGTTAAGATCGCATGAGTCCTGAGTATGAACTTGAGTGAGAGATAGGCTATGTGTAAGATGTTTCAGTGTGTGTGTGTGTGTGTGTGTGTGTGTGTGTGTGTGTGTGTGTGTGAGAGAGAGAGAGAGAGAGAGAGAGAGAGAGAGAGAGAGAGATTGGAGATGGAGAGTGTGTGAGAGAGACAGCACATCTTATCCTCCTGCTGAAGTCTAGCCAAGTGTCTAGAGACTAGCAGACCATGACTGATTTCTCTCTCTCTCTCTCTCACTGTGAGTGTGTGTGTGTTCCTGTCTGTGTGTTCATGCACACATGGTCTCAGTCACAGTTTTAAACTACCTTGACCTTTTCTCAAGCAGTCAGCGACCTAACCTTTTAGTGACAGTGTGATGACCTTTCTGTAAAGGTGTGGCCAGACTGTATTACACTAGCTGCTAATCACACACACACATACACACACGCGCACACACACACACACACACACACACATTTCAATTGCTGATATGCTTCAGAGGCTCTTAAAGGTGACCTTCAAGACTTTGATATACAATTATGTGAGGCCAAGTCACAACAGGGACAGTTTGCGGCAACATCCGCCATCAGCATACCACCATGATCTGAATGAGATGCTGAGGGTTTGTGTGCTCTGTGTTATGTACATCAGTTTCTGAAAGTCTGCTTCTCTCAGTGGACGGCTTTGGAGAGGCTTTGCAGAGGAGTCTCAGTCACTCATACAGTACAGACACACACACCCATGCATACACATGTCCACACACTCAGAGGTCGTGATATACCCTTTGACCTTTTCACATGCAAAGGCCAAAGAGCAGAGACAGTATTAACAGCAAAAGATGATGTAACTGATCTGTGACCTGTTTGGAACTCAAAGCTCTCTCTCTCTCTCTCACTCTCTCACACACACACACACACACACACACACACACTGAGATGACAATGGCCTTGTGACATATCTCCATATAACAGTTGTGTCTCTGAAGGAGCGATACCAGCAGAAGTTGAAATGAAGCCCTGTGCTGGGGCATTGTGTGAGAACACAGAAGTCTAATATACTGTGGCTACAGATAGTGTCCAACTCTGCAAGAGGACCAAGCCCTTACAATAGCCCTGAAAAACTATCCAGGGCCAAAGGCTTTCAAGAGGCCTATTTTGCAGGTTGTGGGTTGTGGAAGATGTTTTTGTTGTACTGAGAGTGCCAACAGCTTATTTTGTTTAATAATCTACAATGGCAGAGTGGTGTTGATGCCATTCATGTGGGCATTGATGTTTAAAGGATACTTCAAACCTTTGCAAAACATTGAGCTTTTTTGAACCAGCTGTCTCTTGTTCAGAACTTGCGCAGGCTTTTTGGAGACCTGACATTGGCGGCTATGGTGTGTGCGGTCATTGTCACAGGTGCGTGGACCATTAAGTGCATCGACTAACATGCATGGTTGCATTTACATCCATGGACGACCTTTCACTATATTATGATGAAAACCGCCCCGAACTTTGCGCTTGGCCCGCGGGTTCCCACCACCCTCCGCATCCAATCGCGTTCCCTCTCTGTTATCTCCGTCAACAAAAATACCGGCATGCAAAATGTTATCACTATTTTGCAAGGGTTTTGTATTCCACAACAAAGCATGTGCCGCTCTGACGCAACGGAGGCGTGCGCACGGCGTGATTTGTATAGAGACTGGACTTTGAACGTCCGAGAAAAAGGAGACATCATTTACAATGGAGGAGGTCAATTTTATATTGACAACTAAATTGCATGTACTTGGCAATTAAATAATAGAATTAAAACTCCCTCAGCGGTACTAGGCTATGACCAGACAGTGTATTCCTAGGCTACTTGAATAAGACTTCAGTATCGCTGCAATGGAAGGAGTCACTTCCTGCATTCTTCACTGCATGCAACATGCACTACACCAAAACTTGCCTGTTAACCTATTTCAGCCATTGCAACTAGTTTTATAAAATCTATAGGACCTATAAAGTTAATGGGTATTTCGTATCGTCTAAAAATGTATGTTTCAGTATATTATGCAAACTTTTAAAAGTGATATCCGTGACCTTGTCCCATCACATCACGGACTCTGGTTAAATGACTTTCGATATGGATCATGCATCTGCTCTACAGCTGGGCTACGCTATTGACAGAAGCAGTTTGAAACGGGAGCTCGAATGGAATAGGGGACCATTGTTGGTGACGTCTACTCTAACTTCAGTTGTTAACCAACAAGAGCGCTCTATGCGCGTGATGCACAGGTGTCCAGCAAAACTGTCATTTCTTTCAAATGAAATTTCGTTGAAACTTTGAATCCTCCAGGGCGCATTACACTATCCTACCAGTATAAAACTCGCAGTAATGTATGCCACAAGAAAGCAAATTGAAGAGTGATGAACTGAAACAGTCATAGCACAAGTATAGGAAGTGGTGGTATATTACCTGAGTGTGGTCGGGTCGGGCTTGTGTCGGGCCGTCCGGGCTGACTGCAGAGTGCATAGGCTACAACTGGTGCAGCCACGCAATTTATAGACGCCCTCTATGAGGCGGCTCCGTATATGGCAAGAGTGATAGGGGCTGTGTGCCGGGTACACTGCGATGACCGAAACGTGCTGCGCGCTGATGTCAAGGCCATCAAAACCGTGCCTATAGCCTCTCATGCTATTATTGCAGTTACTTACCTTCTCGTGTATTAACTGTACATTTAAATTAGGCCTAAGTGGAGATAGACGTGGGTAGATTGAGGCCAGCCAAGAATGGAAAAGTACCAACTTCTGATTACACAACCATTTGTTTAAGTAAATAGGCTACCCCTAGTGGAGAGAGAAAAATCTGTAGAATTATCCTCTAATTATGGAGGAGTAGGCTGCATTATGCTTTCCTATCAATCATTGCCATATAACATAGGCCTATTGCATTTTAATATAAATGTAATGTGATAGCAAATTTTATTATTTCAATCCAGTTGAGTTTTTTCCTCTGAGCATGTACAATGTGATTAATGATACTTCCACTTGCCACATTCTTATCTTAGGTGCTTTTATATACAACTAAAGATAACACCTGTTCCAAGCACAAAGACATGATCTTCCTATCATATGCATGTATTTTGCTCCTCAGTTCAACTTCATCCACTGGATATGAAGATCTGAGAATGTGTCACATGACTGAAGGACAGGAAGTTTGTAGCCTCCACAATAAGAACTATCAACCTCTATCAGTTTTGTTACTGTCTCTGAAGAAGTTTTCAGGTTTTCAGTATCAGGGATGCAAAATACTGTATTAAAGTGACACTATTGATAAACAGAGATTTAAATATGCTTGTCCATCTCCCTCTCTCTCTCTCTCTCTCTCTCTCTCTCTCTCTCTCTCTCCCCCTTGCTCTGTCTGCAGTGGTTTCCAAATTTAAGATGGCTGAACCATAAAAACACAAGTAAAACTGTTATGGGGGTCTTTCGATATGGGGGTTGCCTCATGTGCATTTGGGCTGTGTGTCTACTACTGAATGAGCTAAAATGCTTTTGATATTGGCATGCTGAGGCAAACCCAGAAGCTGCAAACTGGATCCTCACATAGGCTAAAGCTTGTTAAAGCAGAGGAAATATAAGGATGCAATAGTTCTAGTGGGCCTTCTTCTCTGTGCTTGGACGAGTGACATCTTGGCCTGGACAGGTTTCCCACTTTTCTCCAGGCAGTGGAATATTCCGATGGTCCCTGGCAGACAGGCCTTGACCTCTAGAAGAAAGGTCAGGGTTGACTTTCCAGGGAAATGTGAGATTGGGTTTGGGTTCGAATCGAAAGGGCATCCCTCTTCCGTCTCCACTTGACTGCTTGAGTCTGATTTCTGTGGGCGAATGTGAAATCACATGCATCAAACACACACACACACACACACACACACACACACACACAGACTCACAAACACAAAGGTGAAGCATACATCCATGATTATGCCCATCATGTCTATGCATGTGTTCATGATAAACACATTCTGAAATATACATGCTGGTCTTTCTTTTTGTCTGTCACACACACCCATGAGCATGCACAAAACATACACACTCACACACACACACACACACACACACACACACACACACACACTACCCTTTTCCCCGGCCTGCACTACCCCAGCCTTGCCCCCTACCCTTTAGCATGTTGCTAAATTTAGCGTCATCATTATGTGAACACACCTACTCTAGACTACAAGAGTAACACAGCAGACTACAGTAGCCCTGGAGTGTGGCTATGTGTGTTGCAGTGCCAACAAAGCCAGCCTGTCTCGTCTGTAAGGGCAGAGCAACCCGCGTCTTCTGCCCACTGTGCAGAGCCCCCATGGGAGGGAAAGTAGCCTACAGGGGCATCTAGGATGGGAGGGACAATGGCAGAAGTCGCTACAAATGCAATGGAGAGTGCCGGTGGCTGCATGTACAGGAGGCAAGTAGTTTGGGGAAACCCTAAACGCACGTGTTGAGATTCTCAGTTCCTGTCTTCCCATGGCAACACTACTGCAAATTGCACAAAAGGTGTTCAGGAAGATTTATTTCCCAAAGGGCCATTCTAATTTGTCTCCTGAAATTAGCAGCTCGAGAAATTGATTCTATTATCCATTACAGGTAATAGAACCAATTGATTCATTTATCCAGGGGTCTGAAGATATTGAGATTTAAATAAATAAAAAAAAGTATAATAACACAACAGTAATAATACCCCATACACAACACTTCCGCTGGACCTACAGTATGCTGTCTTTAACCTTTGACATTTATAAAGGTTGACCACTAGATGGCAGTGTTTCTTTCTTGTGGCATTTTCTGCAATCTTGTACTACAACATTTGACATACTCACAATGTGACACATTACAGTAATCGCTGCAGGTTTTCAGCACTTGAGCATTCATTCTGATATATTGCGTGTAACCGATCTGCTTGTTCAGTCCCCCCCCCATTGCCAACTCTCTCTCTCTCTCTCTCTCTCACACACACACACACACACACACACACTCTTTCATACTATGATTGTCTAACATGTCCAATTCATTTAAACTTTTCTACCTAATGGCCTCAACTCGTGTCCGACTCACACAGATGAGAGGAATGGGAGGAATGGGTCTCACACATTCTGCTATGCAATTCTGTCTCTGCTATGCAAATCAGTCTGACAAGGAGGCCTATGGCCACTTCTTCTTGTTCTCCTGAGATAGGAAACCAATCAAAATCTTTTGAGATAGGAAACCAATCAAAATCTCCTGACATATGAAACCAATCAAAATCTGCTGAAATAGGAAACCAATCAAAATCTAATCCCCCTTTATGCAGTGCAGTGGGACACTCTATAATGGTAACAGGCCAGAAGCAGAATTTCACAGTATATTGAAGTGTTGTTTTTATGAGTGATGTACATTTGGAACCGCGTTGCTACTGTAATTGGCTGAAGCTAACCTGCCAAATCCTGAGTCTGACCCAGTTTCAAAGTGTGATGCATCACACTCTTTTCTCTGCAATCATTGCTCTGATTGGTTGGAGGCCTATCCAATGCCTGCAGAGGCATCTTGGTTTGTGTCTGTCAGTCCCGCCTCATGGAAGCTGGAGACTGTACTTCATCAAAGATGGTGGATATTCAGAGCAAGATACTGTACTTCATCAAAGATGGTGGATACTCATAGTTAGATGGTTCATGGTAGTTCTTGTCAATGGGAGAAAGTTGGGGATCAGTTATGGGGTGCAGTACATCAGTGGAAGCACTAGGCGGCGCCTGAATGATGTCACTTCTGTTGACGCTCCACTTAAACAAACAAAAGACTATTTTCAAATTCGCACTACTAAATCAACCTTTCTCATTGCCTCACACACACCCATGTGTGCATGCTCACAAACCCCCACCCCCTCCTCAAACCATTTTGTTGGTGTTTGGCTGAAATGTGGTTCGTTATGTTTTGGTGCATAGCCAGTGCACTGGTGTTTGGTTTTTCACAATGTATTCAGGGGTATTCAAGCTGATCAAGGGGAGCTGCTTACGCTTTGAGACAAAAATTAAATTGTGCTAAAAACCATGCAAGATCTCACAGTTCACCTTTAAAGTTGATTTCCTCCGGAACAGAGAGTCAAAACATTTTCCTGAGACGGGCAAGAGGGTTTGGAGATCATGATACTGTGTCCAAAATGTACATCCATTGTTCGGAAAAATAAGACTTATTTTTAAAATATTATGTGAAAATCTGGGGTTCTGTCATAGACTTCAGTGCAACATATTGTGCCTCTTCACTGCATAAAGGGGGATTACTTGCACCGTAATTCACGGGCTGTAATCTAAAGCATTACCAAACATACTTTAAAAAAACATACACAAGACAATCTCAATATTATTTCTCTTTATTTAGAATCTCTTTTTTGTTCTTTAGGTCACGATAAAAAGAAACAAACAAATTCAAACAAATACTACAGCAGATGGCATAACCAGAGGGGAAGGAGACTGAAGTGATCCAGTCTCAACCCTGCAAAATACTGAACACTGCGTACCATTAAGAAACACAGCAGCTCAACAGGAGCCCAGTGAGGCTGAGCTGCAGCTGCTGAGGAGGAGGAGAAGGAGGAGGAGGAGGAGGAGGAATGGGATGAAGACAGGGAGATGCCCAAGATCATTGCAAACCATCTCTCTCTCTCTCTCTCTCTCTCAAAACAGACATTGCTGATCTGCGGTCTTCCAGTGGTATGTAAAAATAATGGTTTTAAAAACAAACAAACAAATTTGACAGAAATTTGGCTTGCTGTTGACTTGCAAACTGAATCACTAGACTGGATGAATGGCTCATCTGGGCCTCAACAAAGGGACGGGGGCTGGGAAGCCATGGGAGGAGGGAGCGTCACAGGGATGAGGAGGGCAGTCTCAGTTGCCTGAACCCCGTAAGTATTTGGCTGTCTCATGGGCTATTTTGTTCACCTTTCCTCCGTGTACATCCTTCCCTCCCTTTACAATCACCAGAGCTGGGGAGAGAGAGATAGATAGAGAGAGAGAGAGAGAGAGAGAGAGAGAGAGAGGGAAGAGACGAAGACAGAATGGGGCACATTTAAACTTCTTCAGGGCAGGTCCCACTTACCGCTAACGCATGTCATATACTGTATATATTTATATATTCTTTTTGTGGTAAGGTAAGCATCTCGTGTATATTCACCAACTAACCAACCACAAAAAACAACAACAAAAAAACTATACCTTTTTCACTCTTGGCAATGCAGATGCTGTATGTGTCGGCACAGTTACTGCTGGCTTTGGTGCGCAAGTCCATGGTATTATCGCCGTCCACATGTAGATGGTCTCTCACCACGGTACACCTGGTTCCTGCCAGGGCGGCGCCAGCAGAAAACAGGCTGGAGCGGTCCTTGGACACCAATACCTTGATCTCTGCAGGCTTTCATGACCATGAAAGACAAATGGACAATGGTATTAAATGAATGCTTTATTGGTGTGCTTGGCCCATTTCTTGTTGATATAAGCGCCCACATGGTCATGCTCATTGAACACAACAATACATATGTGACCCATGTCCAATGGCAGAAATGTGAATTCACTCTTTTCTGGGCTGATCGAGTAGCATGGTGGACAAAACACTTTCATTGTTTCACTTTGTGCAAAATGCCTGGAAGTTATCCACTGGGATATGTTTGCTTTCTGAAACAATATTTTCTGCCTCAACAAGAATGCTGGAACACACCGTTTGAGTTCAAAGCGATCGCCATCAGCCCTCCTTCTGTTCGCTGATTGGTCCGCAGAACTCTGAGCCAGTGGAAACCTAAGCCTACGGATCTTCCCAGATTGCAGTGATGGGAGTCCAATGAAAAGCACTAGGGCCCAAGGAGGAGCTAGCCTGGCTGATGATTATGGTCAACATAACAAACAAACGGTCTTCATATGCTGAGAAGGAACATTTCCACAAATTGACAGGTTGTGTTGAAATTGCAATGTTAACTGATCACTCCAAGGACAACAGAGTATTGGAAAGGGATTATAAAGTGAAGTCCCACCCAGGGACTTTTATCATCCACACTACTTTCTCTGTCCCACTCCAATGTGAAGACTGCCATCCCTAGTAAATCCCACCTCAAAAAAGGAACCCTAGGGAGGCTCTAAATCAGGGGTGGCTAAAGCCCGGGGGCCAACTGCGGCCCTCTGCTCCGTTTCATGCGGCCTGCCATGAAGTCAAAAAATAAAATCGCATGTGGTCTGTTACATGAATGTTATACTATACATCACACATCATTGTTTGTAAATAGCATCATCAAATGCTGTAGCATTAGACAGCCTGCAGGTTTTCAGATCTGAAACACAGTCACTCGTTCACTTGAAACTGGCTTCATTTTGCTTTGGCCCTTAGGAGCTTCAATTTTTCAGTATGTGGCCCATAAACAGAAAAATTGGGTCACCCCTGCTTTAAATGTACACAATCCTACTTTTACTATTACAAATCTTTGAGAGCCAGACTGCAATAAAGGACAGGACCTTGGGTGGAGCGGGGAGACAAAAACAGACCCAAAATGCAGTTGGTGCGCTTCACCACTAGAGGTCCTGTTTCTTTCAGATTTTACAAAGCCATACAGATGGACAGATGGATTCAGGCCTTGAGATACGTGTGAAATACGCACACACACACACGCACGCGCACGCACACGCACACGCACACGCACACACACACACACACGCCATTTCAGCTCCTCCTCTTGTCTGGCATGTCCTATTCATTCTAATGGCATGCATCGCAGTCTGATCAAAACCTGGATTTGTGGATTATCTTTGCATTCAGTGTTCAAAAGTACTTGCCTGGACTCAAACAAGTCATTGCACCATGGCCTAGGCTGTGTGTGTGGGGAGATGTCTTAGCAAGCTAGTTTTTTTATTGCTGTTTTTTAAGCCATCAACAGGCTAATGTGCACTTATCAGCCTGTATCATTACACATTCCTTCCCTTTTCTTCAAATCCTAATCAGAAAGAAGGCCAAGAGGATTGCACAAAAGATTATTTCTCTTTTTTTTTTTTTTTTTTGGCCCGCCACCACCCCCCCTCGTCGGAGGACAACTTGTTTTTCAATTAAAATATACAAATAGTGATTTGCTCCAGACTGACCTACATCCAGCCTATTACCAATATTTAGATTGATTACAAAGAACAAAGAAAAGTAGTAAGTAAATAAAAATAAAAACTTAAATAAGTCTTGTGAACTATGAATAACATAAGATAGGGCAAAATGAAACTAATTACAAAGGGATGTGGAC